>OX402534.1:3139322-3256723 GCA_948098885.1 Drepanosiphum platanoidis | reverse complement strand
GTATACGGTTTACACGCTTTTGTTTATTTCATAGCTAATATATTAACAAACGGGGCTCTAAAATATTTAATTTTTAGTATTTTGACTTGCTAAACACTAAAACAAGCGTTATAATTAAGCGCTAACTTCATAAAAATATGAATCATGACACCTACGTTGTCAAAAGGAGTTGTTACTCTTATTAGAAAAAGGAAACGACCTCTACTCTCGAGATTAAATTTTGTCATAAAGTTCGGAAATCGGAATCGATCGAAATAAACAACAAAACTTTCGTTCGGCTTTGTCTTAAAAATTACCGTCTACTTGTCTTGGCATTCACGTTTGTAAGTAGTCGAGTACTGTCCGACGACATTTTTCTTTTTTCAAACGAAACGATTGGGATTCCTAAATTTAACCCCATTGTTTTTAATATCGCGAGCAAAGTATGGAAATCAATATTGCCGCGTTGTCTGCTTATTCTTCTCACTCGGATGCGCGCGGTAAACTCTGGCGCGGCCAATTAAAATCTACAGACACCTCCGGTCGTTTGTTTTCACGCGGACGGCAATTATATGCGCGTAAAACAATAAGCACATGCGCGCGCGATGGATTTTATAATTTTTAGTGTTTGTGCGCGGTGTTACAAAAATTTAAATAGTTAAAATTTTTCGAATAATATATTATATCGAACGCGCGAGAATACGTTTCGCGTGATTGTCATCGCGTTCTCTTGTTTGAAAACAAAGTACAAAAACAATGAAAATCTAACGAGTGCGCGACGAGAGTACCTATGCCGATTACTATAATAATTATAATTATAATTCCTCTGAGAGTAGCACTTACAATGGGATTAAAACTATATAATAGTAGCCTACAAAATTGTGTTTACGTCGCGCAAGACACATTTTATCATTACATAATAAACAAGTTTAATAATAATATTGCAGGTTCGTCGTATTCGTGTTATTTACCTTTGTCGTCGTCGTCTCTTTATCGTCACACGTGATGTGTTTTGTTTTTTTATTTTCGAAGCGAAATATTGTCACACGAACGATTAATCGTTCACGCGTTCTCCCGTTGTTCTCGAGTCGCCAAACTCAATAGCATAATATTTACGTGTACCTAAAATCACAAATAAACAACAATGATTAGGTAATTTTGTAATAAAAGACTCGGTTCATTTGCACTGCCTCGATAGTTTCAACTGTTTTTTTATTTTTATAACTGAAAAGTTTAAAGATTAGTTTATCGCAGCGAGAATTAACACACGTCTACTATAAGTGTACTTAAATGTGTACTTCCAAATTAATTAGATAACAGATAACACGAAACAATAAAGACCAGACGTTGGATACTGTTTTTGAAATAAAATCGAAAGTTTTTAATTCCCATATCGTTTATGATTGACGAGTAAATACGGTTCTTACAAATCCAATAAGCACACCCGATCAAGCATAACATACGTACGTATAAGTAAATTGTTGTCGAAGTTTTTATCTGAACAAAATTAGTCTTATCATTTGTACGCATTTATCTGTCGGCTCTGTTGTTTATCGTGTATAAATCAGGACAAAAGTCCAACACCGGTGACCTATAGAGGAGATTACACATTCCACATGTCTGTGTACGCGTAATGTCTCGAGTCCTTACAGACTGTTACGGACATAAAACTGACAAATTTCAATTTAGCAAAAGCGATTGAATAAAAACGAAAAATCCATTTAAAAACGTTTTTAAATGGATTTTTCGTTTAAAACAGATTCACTTTTTACTCAACTATTTGAAACGCGATAAAACACACGAATATTATTATCGTTCGTTATCGATGATACTATTATTATATGTCATCGTCACACCGTTCCCGCGACTAATATATACAATAATTATTGTAAATACTTATCTACCTAAGAATTATAAATATCAAATTAGAGACATTCTTTTATCATTATCGTTCCACAAGCGAACATTATAATAATCATTAGATATCTATAGGTTGCGCCCGTATTATCGTTATTATAATATTTATATAATTTTGAAATCTAAAACATGAAAAATATCTAGTTATGATATTTGTGAACTAATTTTAGTTTCTGGGGGCTATCGCTACTTTATATACTTGCAGAAAATTCGATAAAATAAATGTATAAGTTTTAATGGTACAAACGAGTGCCGATTAGGGAAGTCGAAAGGTTTCATTAAAATATCATATTATATCTGTAATCAACGATCGAAATGTATTTTTAAGAATTTATTACGAGTTCGGAGTTGGAAAAGTTTTTAAAGTCTCTCTCTCTCTCTCTCTCTGTTACTAAACGTTTGACGGAAAAGATTTGTTTTTCAGATTTTTCGTAGCGTGTGTTTCGTCGGTCGGGGGGGGGGGAACTACTTTAATGCCAGCGAGTGAGAGATGTTTTGATAGTGACCCGTCGTCTCCGCACCAGACTCGGGGCGTCGTAAGGACGATCCGGGCGGCGGCTGTCACGGAACTACTGGCGGCAGGACGACCGCGGCGCGCGGCGCGTATTGGATTTCCGTATACGTACGTATACCTCTGCGCGACAAACTGGTTTTTTTTTCGTCTTTTTTAATTTCGGTTTGGTTTTTTTTCCGCTCCTCGCCGCCCGTCGTCGAGCGACGATAAAAAAAGGTTTTCAAACTCGTTCGCTTATCGCGTAGGACGATCGTCAGCGCTCGCTCCCCCATACGCATCGGCACGAACAGAGACGTTCTCGGATATTGTCGTAGTGTGTCTACGATAATCACAATAATTATCATTCTCACGGAGCGTTTCCCCGCCCCCCCACCCCCGTCATCTCTCTGGGGGTTACTGAATTCCGAAATGTGCGCGCGTCCTAATGTATATCGGATCGACGAACCGAAGACCCGGCGGGGTAATCTGGCGGCGATTCGCCGGTGCTCGCCGGTCTCGTCGTACGGTCGGGGGGATTGTTCGACGACAACATATTCGGACGGCGCGGCGGGCAAGCTAGGTATTCCCAACGTCTATCCTGACGTACTATCCTGGGTTGATAGAAGCTAGAATTGCCTACACCAGTGTTTCTTAACCTTTTGGATATCACGGAACACCAAACAATAATTTTTTTGTAATGCGGAACCCACCTTAGATTAGCCACCTCTGATCAGTAGTTAGATTTTTTCAATGCAATTTTTAAATATTTTGATAAAAGCGCTTTCGCGGAACCCTTGAGTGATCTCCACGGAACCCTAGGGTTCCGCGGAACACAGGTTAAGAAACACTGGTCTACACGATGCTAGGAAAAATTCTATACTAGCATCGTATTGCATATTATTATTTATATTATTGCGCAGTTTAGTATACTCGATATAGTCGAGAAGAATTTGTAAAGTTAACATTTTTTTAAAAATATGTGAAAACGAACCGATTGTATTCAACTCGGCATATATTTTTTGTAGTGATGAATCGCGCATAGATTTAATTTTAAAAGATGGGATACTGGCATTCCATAGACATTCTTCTTCGCGATATAATTCAACAAACTTTAAATTAATATCACTACTTAATTTTGGCATTTTGACGAATAAAATAACCTACAACAACATACCGATTCACTTTTAACCAAAAACACGTGGCGTAATAAAAAATAAAGCGTCAACACTGTGCACTAGCTGATAATTTATACTACCTTTGCCGTCCACACGATGATAAACACCTAGATAGGATAGTAAATTCAGTGGTGGGAGGTACGCTAGCTCAAAAAATAAATAGGACGGGGTCCTATTAAACTAGCCTGGCTTGACATGCTAGCTTACTAGAATATTTCCTAGCTTAAAAACAAAGCTAGCTCTGTTTACACGAAGTTAAAATTACCAGCTTTCTAGCTTACTAGAAATCCGTATGAAGTCGAACGAGCGAATCCGGCACGTGTGTAGGCGAATGATTTTTTTTATTTGCACGACATATTATTATTATTGTTTAGTTCCCCAACGACGGTGAGCGATTATAGGTTTTCGATTGCTAATCGAATACAACACCGAGTGTTGGTGGTTCTCATAGACGACGACGACGGCAGCGTGTGTTTTTCGAAAAAAAATAATTTACGTATTCGCGCACAATGACGTGTTTTAAATATATAAGGTTTTTTTTTTTTTACCTTGGCGATTCGAAACGCGCGCGCGCGCGCGTAAATAATACGTTTAACGAGCTCTCGTCGTCTCTCGTAAACGTGTCATCGCGATGGATTATATCGTACGACGTATATGTTTTATGCTGCCAGTGTAATCGGTTCATAATTATTATTTAGGTTGTTTATTTCAATAACAACATTGTGTATCGATTGTAACAATATACATTAGTAATAACCTTTAAAAACATTGAACCGATTACAATCCTGTGCTAGGTCGCAGTGTTCGAAATGGGCGACTTTTATGATCGATTCGACTTTGAGTTTGATTTTTTCCATCTCTCTCTCGATCTACAACGCGTATCAAACTACGATGATTTTACGTTAATGTTATTTTCTTTGCACTTCTAACAATGATAAATAACAATAATTAAAATCGATAATTCAAAATACTAACGATTGTTTTTTTATTATTATTATTATTTATTATTGTTTCGATTCAATAACAAACATAATACTGCATAGACGTGCCGCTGCAGGTCGCCTCGTTGATTAGATCTATCTAAGGAGGGAGGGATTGTTTTCAAAGTTTTCACGTCTGAGAACCGATCGCGCACATGTCGCGTAATTTAAAAGACGAAAACTTTTTCTATTCATAATTCGTGCGATAAATTAGGATTTATAGATTGCATTCCTTTTTGAAATAATTCAATTGTGAAAATATATTTTGTTCTTACTTGTTTGATACGCGCTCCTTTATTTCAATTAAAACTATCTAAATTTAATTATCTGACGGCGAGAAAACATTCAATAAATTTATTGAAAATGTTGCTTAATAATATACGCGCGCGTGTAAATAATAATTAACACGAAGTGGGCAATAAGATCAAATCTAATCAGTATATAGTGTTAATTGCGTTTGGCGTACGCATTTGCGTATTAGAAATTTGTATTTTATAAATCGTTTTCGGCGCGGTCAGCGGTATTTCAATATTTTAGGTGTTTTCAAAGCGAGCCTTGTGGAAAGCCTCGGCGATTTCCAATTGGAATTTTCTATTTTGAACATAAAACGTACAACTAAAAAACACATAAAGCGTTGTTTAGAAATTTAAACGCGTCGGATTTGAATTTCCGAATTATAAGAAATCAAATATAACTCGTCGGGCTCGTGTGCTCACATAATCATAGTTTGTGTCTATTACATTTAGTCGTCGATATTTTATACATAATATGTTAGAAAATACTCTTACGGTTTTGGTCATAAAATTGTCTCGAAACAAAAAAAACCTTAATATTTCTACCGTCGAAAACGGCGGGCCGAAAAAGGACGCGAAACGACGACGACGTGTGGAAACAATAATATTTGTTTGGAACGAACGTTGTTGTTTTCGACGCGTACACCTCACGTACGAGACGAATTTAAAAATAAATTAATAAATAAATAAATAATTCGAAAAACCTACTCACAGGCCGCAGGCGATCTCCGGGGCACTCGTGCGCGCGGAACGATTCACGCAGTGGCTGACGGACGTCGTCGTGTGGGCCCGACGTTGTTGGACGAGCGATTCCGACTGGCGTTCGCGCGCGCGCGCGCGCTCACGTTGTCCGGGAAACGTTGGTCGGCGCGACACCGCGGCGGACTCTTCGCGATTCCAAATTCGAAATACGAGGTTTACCTGCCTGCCTGCCTGCCTGCCCGCGCGATAATTGCGTATGAAAGCGATCGGCTTATCGGCGCGAAAACAAAAATAAAACGACCGATAGCCGATAGCTCGATCGCGAAGCCTCGCCCGAATGCGGCGGGGTTAAAGGTTTTCGATAGTCGCCGCGTCGCGTTTCAACAAAACTGCGCACAAAGTGGTGGCGTTGCTCTCGTGCGCGTCCGTATCTCCTCGTATACCACGAGGCGTGGGGGGGGGGATAGCGTTATAAACGAGTGGAAACGATTGCCACTATTACTGTTGTTGTTGTTATTTTTTTCGGATTCCGAGTGAAGCGATTCGTTTCACTATGAATCTATGCATCTAACTAGATTCTCGGACGCCCTTTTGCTACTAGGACAGAATTTTTTTTTAAAAATTACATTTAACCGTGAAATTGTGATATCAATTCGATCCAAACGGAATTACATTCTATACCCTGCAGTAAAAATGGTGTATTTTTATTTTCATACGCGTTTCGAGTTGAGAATTCGACTCGAATGACTTTATCGAGTGAAATAACATCATTCGTGTTACTGAAAATACACTTTTACCGAGGTTTTTAGTTTAATTTTTGAAATTGTAATTTTACAAGTCGAATCGTCGGAGGGGCCGAGTGAAATCACACCTTTATCTACTCGTATATTTAGTTCCGCCCCTGACTCTATGACTCACGGTGATTCCGCCTTCACCTTCTTTTTTTTTTTCGTCCAAAGAATATTTTGTCTCGTTTTCTACTGCAGCGCGCTTTGCAGAGGGATTTGAGTAGAAATACGATTGACTTCGATCTGAATTGTTGTCCCAAATCATAAAAACAGTACACTGTCGGTTTAAAATTATAGTTTGTCGTCTGTAATAATGAAATAGATGTGGTCGAGTTTGAAATCCAAATCAAACGAACGAAATGTATCCGGTTGTTGTTGTCCTATCTGTCGAGACTTGGTACTCGAGGCTGAGATGAAATCAGTTTGGACGAAAACCGATGGCTTTCTAACGACCAATCTTTGTTGGATATTTTGTCAACGTGTTTGTCGTAGTTTTTCTCTCAAGCTTGCAGACTAATCGATTCCGTTTGTTTTTGGAACTTTAAGCTTTCCAAATGAAATTTGATCGAATTTCGAAAGTCCCGTGTTACGTGCGTTGTTTACCTTAAACATCCGCTTGTGCATTGCTCGATATAACTTTTGCTACCGCCGCCGCCGCCGCCGCCGTGGAATTCCGGAATAGATTTTTGAGTTCACACACGACCACCAAACGAACAACGCCGTCTGTGGCTCGGAATTCGGGGGGCAATACTAGATCATATCTGTCGCGTTTATTCCGATATTTTGTCGATGGACACAAGATAATTAATTCACTCACGGGGTACGGATTGAGGTAGATCGGCTCAACGAGATATACATTATGACATTATACATTATGACGCGGCCCTTATCAAAGTCGCCAGTCCATTATTTCTCGATTTCGAACGTTTGACTACACTTACTCCCCCGCCCCTCCCCCACCCAACTGTAAGGTTTATTATATTTTATAGTCTGTACTTGGATCGAAACGATCTGAACGGCGGAATAGGCTGTGTTATAGTTAAATTGATTTATCGATTTGGATTTTTTTCCCATTTGAACGTTACACTCGTTCGTTATTTGCTTTTATCGGTAACCAAGTAGTAATAATTAATCGGACGATGATAAACTCTAATAAGCTCGTTTTATCGAAATAAAAACGAATCGAACGTAATAAAAGTTTGAGGTCAACGTCGTTGCATAATAACCGCTCGGTTATAATATAGATATATATCTGGTACCACGGGCGTTCGTTTTCATTATAAATTATTTAATAGTTTTATTTACACTGTACAACAATTTCGAATAATAGGTAAATCAATAAACGGGGTGTGCAGTACGCGTCACGGAGTCCGCGTTGAAAAACGATAATAATTATTATTGTTCATCGATATTTTCCTTGCGTAAAACATAATTTTGCACGCGCGTCGTTGGTTAGGTTATAGACAGTTAGGCTTGACATTGTACCGTTTTATTATTACATTTTACATGATGTTATTATTATAATACGATCGTTGATAAATTAATCTGATCGATCGGTTTTCGATTATTGTTCATTTCGAGAAAACGAAATGCGGCAATACCACCGGCGCAATGAGCGTTGGCGCACTGAGATTTTGTCGACTAAAATTGTTTTAAAAGACATCGATTAGGTTCATGAAATGTTCGGCAATTATTATTACTTTTCTTATTGGCGTTTAGATGCAAGTATGACTTAAATACGCGGGAAGGACCGAGTACATGTTTTGCAATCGCTGCTTGACAATATTGGCTTCGTAATCACGTCTCTCTCAGATATTGTACTTTTCCGAGACAAGAATTACTCGGACGACGACGTTTAATCCCTATCTCGTAATATTTCATCTTTTATCGAACGATTTGTAACCCGTTTGGCTATCTGGAAAGGTTATATTACTCGCGAGCAAAACCCTCACGCGCGTGCGACAAAATAGAAATGTGTTTTTACGCTATTATTTTTAGACTCCGGGTCGATGTTCAAAACGCGTCCAACTGTCCCGTTCTGACACGTTAATCGAACGCTCGAATGTATAGAAGCGCCATTTCGATATTTTGTAGTCGGCCATAATGACCAGAGTCTTTTTCGATATACTTGTCGTCGCGTTAACCGTGTGAATTTCAGCTGTTTACGGCGTGAAATCTAGGCGGGCAGGAAGAATATAGGGCTGCCGATGTATACCCCAAACGCGGCCCCGGACGAACTCTCGAACGTGTAGAGAACGCGTTTAAAATTTGCACCGAGTAAAAATGAATTTAATTTATACATGAAAATTATTCAATAACGTCTTTATCTTCGTACTTGTAAAAAAAAAAAAAAAAAACGAACATAAAACGGTTACCTCCCGCTGACAATCGCACACTACGTTATTAACTCGTAATTTACTACTGAAATAAGTTTATCACGCGAAGAATATTTAGAGGTACGTAAATTTGAATCGCGACAAGATAAAAAATAACAATAAAATTTGTATAAATTAATATGTTTATATAAAATATATTATTATTGCGCTTAATAAAATGCAAAAATTAAATTTAAAAAATCTTACTAAAATACCGTCTCTCGTACGTGGGTATATAATGTATATCATCAATTTAATGAAATAATATTTAATTATACACTACACTATGTCATAGATTAAATATTATACCATTAGTATTATAGTTAAACATATACCATTAGTACCATTAATATACCATTAATCTATGTACAGAGTGTATACATTAGCTGTATTCACATTGCTCTGTATTCGATAATATTTTATCGATTGAAAAACGCCGCGTAAACTATAATATTTATTTATTTTTCTGATTTTCTTACAGGAATCGTTTAAAACTCTCGAGAACGGCGTTTTCGGCGCTTTTTGAAGTGTGCGCGAAGACTTGTGTGGAAATGAAAAGAAGAACTTAAAAACTGTGAGTAGTTAAAAGTTTAATTCGTTTTCCATTGAAAATTTAAAAAATACATTGTGTATAATTATAATTATCGAAGTCGTCGCGAACGTTATACGTTTAAAATATGTAATAATAATCGTAAATTACGAGTAGCCCGTCTAAAAACAAACAATAGCCGAGTGTAAAATAATAAATTCGTAGAAGACATCTTTGATTTGGTTAACATTAACCAGATAGGTTCGTGTTGGTATTATTTTTTGTTTTCCATTAGGTTTAAAAGAATCGCCGTGCCTTTAAAATCCTGCCGTAGAGAGCGATACGAAATAATTAGAAACCATTCGTTAGATAAATGGTTAAAAACGCGCAACGCGTGTGTATAGCTTTAACGACACAAATACCGAAATCGAAAGCACTTATTAAACCAGACAATAAATATAAACTTTTGACTTGCTTGCACGTATATATACACCCTAACGCGCAAAACTAGTTTTGACGTTGAAAACAAAAGAGATTTCCGTGCAATTAGAAATTTAGATAAATTACAGAAAACAAGACGACCGTTGTATAAATCATTTTTTAACAACACGTTGCATAATACATTAGATGTGATAAGTACAATTTGTACCCCAGAGTGTTCTTAAGGCTAAAACGTTGGTTTGATGATTTAAAGTCGCCACCTGGCCGTACAACACTATATACACTTGTTAGTGTTCGCCTCTAGCGAAAATAGACCTCGTGATTACTATATGCGATACATTACGGTGGGGGAGACGGGGGGGGGAACGTATGCGTGGGTATGGTTTAATCAGAAATAGAGCAACTTGTATAATAATAATTATATCGATACGTATTGTTTGATTTTATTCAAACAATGCAATATGTAAAATCCCGATGACTCGGTAACATTTTAATCTAGATTTATATTATGCGAACGGCAAAAACCATTTATAATAATATCTCCACGTCAGTTTGTGTCGTTTAAAATATTCTTCGAACGCTTTTTACACTTAAAAAAGTCAACTCGTTTTTTATAATACGTATATAATATACAATTACGTATTTCAATACACTCGCGCGATCCATGTGTGAAATTATTGTTTCGCGAAATAAAAAAAACAAAAAAAAAAAAAACGACCGTACTCGTTTAGATCATTATTATTACTGTTGTTATTTAAATGTTACGCGTCGACTTTGCGATTACGTAGCTGAAAACCTCGCGTCTTGTCGTTTACGAGTACAATATAATATAATATACGCTTTGTGGGAGCTGCGCGTTGAATCGGCCGCCGAACACTACTTTGTAAATTATTTATCGTCGTCGTAATAATTTCTCCACGCGTCGCGCCGTCGTCGTCGTTAACGAATCGAATTTCAAAATAAATACGATTCACAATCGCTCCCGATCGGCGGCCGATGCACTTTTAAAGCCCGTTTACGACGACGATAATATAGCGCGTGTGGTCTATACGCGGCGGCTCATGGCGGAACACACTGTTATACGCGTGTTATAGACGGCTAGACGAGACCGGAAGATCGGACGAGCTGATATAAACATGATGTGAGGTGACCTATAGAACAGCTTTCCTATACTATTAAAATGTAAATGGATTTCGTGTGTCCGAAAAGTATTTATCACGGTGTGTCGATATCGATCTGGCGGGGAGAAATTAAGATAGGTTTGAAACAAAAAAAAATTGTATAATTAACGGTCGTTTTTTTCCTTCAGGTCGTAACGTACTCGGGAGGCTTTCGATCGAACAGACTTAAACGCTAGTGATTTAACGACAACAAAACACCCGACAAGACTAAAATAATATTACACGTCGAATTATCGCTGCTTTGGCCGTCGCGCGTACAAAACCGATCGTTTCCGTGGTAATTTTTCTCGAATATGACTTGAAACCAAACGCCGATTCTATCGATTGCACCGAATTATTTCTCCGCTTCTATATTACGTGTTTTTTAATCATCGGTCCGCGCGAGACTTTCGACGTGTTAAAAAACGAGCCGATTAACCTAACCGCGCAGTCACGTCATATCGTAATTTTTTCCCCAAACCGGCGTTGCTCGCTTTGAAACTTTGAATAAATCTTCTCGACGCGTCTTCTCGCGAGGACGAAATTACATTTCGAAACAAGTAAACGAACGTAAACTCTGCGAGACGAATCGAATCTAGTATACTTGCGCGACACGGGTGTACGGTTGACATAAACGCGTCGCTCTTTCGGTACGAAATCGTGAAAAGAAGGGGGGGAAAAAAAACCGATTCGTTTTAATATTTATGTAATAATAATAATGCGCGCGCAAACAGGTTTCCCGGGAAAGGCGAGCGTGGACGACGAGGACGCGAAGAGTACGTGAAATGCTCGGCCGCAAGTGTTTTTCGAAAGGCGAAAGAGAGTTTGAGTAGAAAAGAAAAAAAATATTAATTACGATCGAAATATGGGAAGCGTTTAATTTACAATAGACGCGGCCGCCGCCGGTGTAACGTAAAAAACCTATACATCAGGTGTGTGTAGAGTATCGAATGGTGTTTTTTTTATTTTTTTTTTATTTAAATACTCGATAAAGTCTCTGAAAACCCACGCGCGTCGGGTTGAATGGAAAGAGACTCGCCTGCACATGAATGGGACCAGTGTCCGAGTCTCCCCCCCACCCCGTCGCTGTACGCGCGCGGCTGTATGTTATATATATCGTGTGGTCAGATAAACGCGCGCGTGGGCAGGTGTGGTGCCATTGATCACTTTGAGTGGACAACCGAAAACAACTTCCCCCACGAATTTCGCGCGGCGAATATATTGTTGTGCGCGCGCGCAGTAAAAAAAAAAAAAAGGAAGACGACGAAGGAGTAGTAATGCCGCGAGTATGGATTTACGCGCGTCGTTTTGCTAAAAAAAATAAATATATTATATACTCGTATCTACACGCGCGCGCGTAAATAAATAAATAAACCGTACCATTATGCAATTATTACGTAGGTATAAAATCACAAGTCGAAGCAATTAACGCGAAACGCGCAGGGCGATAACTGTGTGTTGGTCCATTAGCCGAACCGTTTGGAATACGCACGTTCTCTCCTATATAAACGGGGGTGAAGCGTCGATCTGCTGCCGTGGCCTGCCGTGTTTGTTTACGTCGAAATTAATTCGTCTCGACGTGTGATCCAAACGGTTTGAATATTGACAAATCGTTTGGGTACTACTACTTTTTTTTTTCCGCCGCCGCCGCCGTTATAAACTACAAAACAGTCGAGACGGCAAATAGAATCTCAATTGACATTGGCGCTCGACCGGAGTCGTTAAATTATAACGTACCTAACATTATTATGTTTTTGTTTAAGACGCTGCTTTTGGCAAATCGAAACAAAGTGCGCGAGCAACAAGTTGCGCACAGAAAAACGACAGTGACGGGAAACGGTCGCGACGACGTCGACGCGTTATTCAACAATAATACGAACGGGTAAAAACTCCATTATTTTTTTCCCCGTATAAAATCACGTCCGAATAGGTAATAGTGTGTATTATTGTAACATTTTAATATACTGTGTTTTAGTCTCAGAAAATGGTCGATAATTATCGCGGCAGAAAAGGAAAACGTCAAAACGTTGTTGTAACGATGGTTGGAAATGGATAGTAAATTGTTGTTGTGAACCCGTAAAAAACGACCAGGACAGTAATAATAATACGTTTACAACCCCCGGTCGCGTTCACCGTATTATTATACCGACTGGGTAAGATTTCTCCAATTAAACGGCTAGTGCTGTTGTTTTATTATAATGTCGAGAGAACTAATTACCAACGTTTTAACGATAATAAAACGTCGAACGTTTACCTATTGGCGCGTTTACGATTTACTCGTATTATAATAAATAACAGTCGAGTTACTTTTTAGTCGCAATCTATCGATTTTGTGTTATTTTGCAGTCCACTGCAAATCGTTGTGCTTTGAACGACGTGTTGTGGGTGGATTATTGTCTGTCACGCCTACTCTCGTAGTTTTACTTTCATATTTTTTGGGGATCTATTTTAGATAAAAATTGAATAATCTATAACGTCGTCTAAGAGTTTATCACGTCGTCGCCAGTTTGTAAAACTTAATTTATAATAACGAAATATCATTAAATATATAAAATTATTTTAACACAAACTATATTAAATATAATTAAACAATAATAAAATAAAACAAAAAGGTTTATATATTTAATAATATTTTATTATTATTTATTAATCGTTTAAAATATATTAACATAACTATTTTGTTTATTTATTTTCTAACTAGAATTAAATTAAAAATCAAATAAAGCAAACTTTTTGCGTAACCCGCGAACCCAACATTCAAATCGATTGTGAAAACGATTGTTCCGCGTGGAAAAAAATCGACCTAGTTGGTTTTTTTCTAGTTTTTTTTTTGCACCAAATCTAAAGTGGATATTTCTCCCGGCCGTTTCCCCGAAAAAATCTAATTAGACGAAAAGTACACTTTTCCCACGTCGCGCGTCGTTTAGAATAACTGTTGATAATTTCGTAGTGTCGCTTTTTTGAAACCGTATATTTTTCGGACACATTGGACCGAAATATTTTATTTATTTTTTCGTCGTCACGCCGTAGATTTTTTTCCTAAGCTTAACCGTGGATTTTCGTTTGTTTTCAGAACCTCCGACACATCGATTAAATCGTCTTTACGAATCCGACGGATTATTAGATGATGGACGCCACAATATTGTATCGTTGCAAACACCATTTCGACTTGGGAAAAAGAGAAAAACAAATCGCTTCTCAAAGCAGGTTAGTGATAATCTTCTATTGCCATTTCGTCATATTTTGTATAATAATGTTGAAATCGCCCGATTATTTTCACCTCGCTGTGGCAGGCTATTATTTATTCGCGCCGACGACGGTATAATATTTTTAAATCCATTGTTTTGACTGGTGATTTTTACTCGATCGAGGGGGTTGCGCGTTAAAAAAAAAATACAGCTAGAACCGCGTCACCGAATGATAATATAATAATGTGGTAAAATCGTAAATTGAAAATTTTCGTGACAAAATAATCAACGCGAAAGTCGTAGTGGACTTGAATGCGCGTTCGGTTTCTTTGTGCGGGAACTGCTAATAGAAAACGCTAACTTTTCAACCATTATTTTCGATAATAAATCGTATTATAAACGCGCCCTAAAGTTCTAACACTGTAGTTTTTTTTTTTTTTTAATACTTCTTCGCTTTAACCTTTTTTTTTTATTTTTGATGACTCTATTTTTTTCGAATACTACTCCGCCTTAACCTTTTTTTTTCTATCGATGACTATAATTATTCATCTCTAAAAAAATCAACCGCCCTCTCCCAACTTCTCTCACATATTATACATTTCCCTATCGACCGCGATTATATATTTATTTTTTTCTCCCCAATATCATTATAATAATACGGAGCGAGTTCTCGTACAAAGGGATATTATTATTTTCAAGCACGTTATCGCGTCATACCGTTTAGACGCATTGACTGGTGGATTTTACTCGACCGATGGCTCCGCGTTAAAAAAACACTGCTAGTACCGCGTCACCGAATAAAATACGCTATAAAATGACGTGGTAAAATCCAAAAAATTTTCGTGACAAAATAATCAACGCGAAAGTCGTTGGATTACGTTAATAACAGGTACCTAATGGATTTAAATGCGCGTTCGGTTTCTTTGTACGGGAATTGCTAATAGAAAATGCCAACTTTTCAAGCATTCTTTTTCTTTGTTTTCGATAAAATCGTATTTTAAACGCGTAAATATCCGCGCCCTAAAGTTCTAACGTTGTAGTTTTTTGAATACTATACCGCTTATTTTCGACGACTCTATAATTCATCTCTAAAAAATCAACCGCCCTCTTAAAATTTCACCGGTAGAGGGGCGAGCGGTCACCTTCTCCCGCAACATATATCATACAATATTTCCTATCGACCGCGATTATATTTATTTTTTCTTTTTTTCCCCAATTTAATAATACGGAGCGAGTTCCGTTCCGAACTACGAGTTTAATATCGGGCGTAGCCGAGGGGGCGCGGCGTAAAATCCTAAAAATTTTCGTGACAAAATAATCAACGCGAAAGTCGCGTTCGTGTTGGATTGCGTCAATAATAACAGGTACCTAGTGGATTTAAATGCGAGTTCGGTTTCTTTGTACGGGAATTGCTAATAGAAAACGCTAACTTTTCAAGCATTCTTACATTTGTTTTCGATAAAATCCTATTTTAAATGCGTAAATATCCGCGCCCTAAAGTTCTGACGCTGTAGTTTTTTTTCGAATACTACTCCGCTTTTCTTTCCCGACGACTCTATAATATTCATTTCGAAAAAATCAACCGCCCTCTTAAAATTTCACCGGTAGAGGAGCGAGCGGTCACCTTCTCTCACATATTATACATTTTCTATATTATCAAACCCATCGACCGCGATTATATTTATTTTTTCTTTTTTTCCCCAATATAATAATACGGAGCGAGTTCCGTTCCGAACTCTGAGTTTAATATCGGGCGTAGCCGAGGGGGCGCGGCGGCGTGATCACAGGTAATCGTGAAAAACGGGGTAAAAACCGAGTAAAACGTTGAAAACACGCGACGGAAAATAAGTAAAAATAACCTAACGAGACTAAAGTCGGGGCGGCGCGGCGCGAGAAAGAGTAGGCCGGACGGCGGCGGCGGCGGCGGCGGCGGAGGATCGGCTGATACGAGAGGCTGCGCGCGCGCGCGCGCACACACTCGACAGTCGTCTCGTAGCGCGCCCGAGAAAACGTGCATAGTGTGTGCGTCGTTCGTCGACGGTCTCGGTGTTCACGTGCGTCGTCTCGTCGTTTCCGTTTTTCTCTCGTTTTTTTTTTTTTTTATCTCGTCCTCTCTCTCTCTCTATCTATCTATCCTTTTCTTCCCCGTCTCTCTTACACACTCTTATTTCCATCCTTATCTATATATATATATTTCCTCCTCTCCGCCGCCGATCGTGTAAACCGCCGAAACGCGCGCGCACACATTTGGCCGCCACATGTGCTGTGGAGTATGACCCTTTGAATATTATAGAACGCCGCGGTTACGCACACGCACGCACCGCAATCGTTCGAAATCCGACGGCGCGGACGGCCGTGCATTTCGTTCCGGGACGCTGAATCGTTGCTTTCGGTCTTTTCGAGAAAATCATGCCGTTTTACTGACCCGCGTTTTTCACCCTCCGCAGTGTCGCGTTCTCTCCTCGCCTGTGCTGTTTCGGCGATATTGTCCGCGGGCAACGGTTTTCCGACCATGAAGACGTCGTCGTCGTGGTCGTCGTCTCTTTTCACGCTGCTCACCGTCGCGGTCGCTGTCGCCGCCAAGGTACCCGTCGAACCGTTTTCCTTGGACAACAGGGGCGGCAACGAGTGTTACGACGAACGCGGCAACCCTCAGGTACGTGTGTGTCAGACATCCGTCGTTATTACACTACTACTACTACTACTATTATTATTGTTGTTGTTCTCGACGTATAATGACGTTGTAACCCCGCAGCGGCCCGACGCGGAACGTCGAATCACGCGATATAATCACCCTTCCCGAAACGACGATCCTCTGGGGAAATCGATCTTGGAATATTATATATATATGATATAATGTTATTTACCTGGTATATGTTATCGTAACGTTTCAAGACTTGACCTATCGTCGTTTTGTACCGATTTTATTGTATTTATTATTACGATAAAATGCGGACGTTCAAACATTATTTAGGCTTCGTGCGCGTTTGCGCGCGCGAATCGTTTTTCACGCGCTTATTACTCCGGAACTATAAAAATCGTCGCCGCCACGCGCGCGTGTGCGTAGAGTAACCCCGTTGTTGCTATTCTCCAAATCTTTTGTTGTCCGACCTTTTTTCTTTCGGTCACGAATTCCATAGAGAACAAACGTCCGGCCCCGAGGCGAAAGAATGTATTGTCTACGGTCTTGGGAATACCTCCTAGTCGGAGAGAAGTGAAAAAAAAAACAAACAAACATTTTTTTCCATTTCGGCGCGGCGCGGTGATGTTTAGTTGAGCAGCAGCTCAACATTGGGTTTCGGCGTGTAAACGCGGCTCAAGGGCGTCGGGTTATACTTAATATTTTACGAAGGAGGAATAATTCGAAAATCCTGTGATAAACGTTTTGGCTTCGCGATACTCCCTCCCTCCCTCCCTCCCTCCCCCCCTGCCCCACATGTGATATCAATTGACAATGCTAATTTATTGAGAATCTGTGTTTTTCTCGCGTCGATCGGAAGTTGTTATAATAATCATTACGTTACCGGCTACTGCAAGGTTGCAGGAATTGCTACCTTAATTCGTAATCAACCGACGATAATGGTTATCACACGAATAGAGTAGCTTTTAGATTTCCGAGAAACACGAATCGGACTCTTTTAATATAATATACTCGTATTATATATGCATATTATATAAAACGGCTGTGCGTCTCGCGATAATTAGGTACGTTAAAACGGTTTTGTGTTTTGTGGGCAATAGCAGTCATTCATCGGTGTTATCTGCGTTTTACACGTTGTATTTTTACGTGTTTCGCCCGGTGTATTGTCTGATTAATCAATAAATAAAAAAAAAAACATTCCGTCGGGTTTTAAAACTGTACAATGCCGCCGTGTTTTAAACCTTGTTTCTTTCGTATTAATTACGTTATTAGTGCGAAATCGTTTCGTAGATAAAAACGCGTTCATAAATTTTCGTTTTTATAAAACATTCCGACGTTTTTTACAGTATATTAATGCTGTATTACGACACAGTGCTACACTTTGATTACGTGTTCAGAACAACCAGATTCGTCGGTTTTCCGTATCGACGACGTGCTCGCGGAAACGCACACGACCCAATGAGCCAATATATCGATACGAATTGGCGGCGATCGTTTTATACGTTTTTATGCGATTATTTTTGCTTTTGATTTTTTTTTTTCAAAACGTCGGGTTTTCATAACGTCACGGGACAACGCGTACGAGTGCAATGCTCGAGATACTTTATTTTTACACGCCTCTTATCTATTTTAATACCGTTCGGTTTCGCGTCCAGCTCGTGTTGTCCAGCTCGAGAGCCGAGAGCCACGTTCGAGTCGCGTTCACAAAACAACGCGCTCGTCAGAATATTTGGACGCCATGTTATGTTTTACGTGCTGCGGTCTCGCGACATCTGTTGCGGGTTAAGGATAGTCGGGAGTCTAATTTTATATACCGCCGCCGCCGCCGCCGCAGTAGCGGTCTCGACCCTTTTTTAACTTGTCGCCGCGGCCACGTCGTCGTCGCGCACAGAAGAAACCCGGTAGGAACAAATTCTAACGAGAAGAGAGACGAGAAAAAGACGACAAAAACGTATCGGGGGAAAAAAAAAAATAACGAAACGCGGCCGAACCGTGAAAAGACGCAATCGTTTTATACAGAGACGTTTACCTAACCTAACCAGCGTGTTTAAATAGAGATACGTCCACTTCAAAAGTATTTAGAATACATTTCAAATACTCATCGTGTATTTAAATACAATAACAAATACCAGTTTTTTCATCATAAATTCAATATCGTTAGGTAAACCGTAATAGTTCACGTATCTATATCATTTTGACCATATTATTGAAGTTTAATCATGATGAATTTTAATGATCGATTAAATATCATCCAAAATAACGTAATGATTTTGATATAAAATTTAAACGGTTTTTTAAACGCTCTTTCCTCGTTTCACTCGGAATCTAAAAACGAACTCAATTTGATTACATTAATTTTAAAGTACCCCTTTGAATTTTAAATACAATTATTCAAGTACACTGTTTAAAAAGTATTCCAAATACTTTACGGACATTTAAACACGTTTTCTCGTGAAACACAATTCGTCGAAATCGTCCGTCGACACTTTGTAAAGACTTCGGAGCGCACCGACACGGAGGACTACCCCATTAGGTATCGCATGTCCTCGGACGATTGCTGTCGATTATCCACGCTCGGGTGTAGCGCACAGGACGTGTGTCGTTTACTTTTCGGGGAAAACGACCGGACGGGACTCGTCGGAATCGCCATTTTACTCGCTCGCGGCGGCGGGGCGAGAGAAGAAATATCAAACGTGCCAGCACAGCGTCGCACACACGTGTGGCTAGTGTGCATAGTCCCGAGCCCTGTCACTCGGCGGCGCAGTGTTTTCGTCCACACGACATTTGGAACGGATCTCGAAAATATCACGTCGCTGTGTGGTCCGTATTCTCCCTCCAAACGTTCCACGTCACTGTACACACACGTGACGGTTATTTTTATTTTACACGACCTGAAATACGCGCGTACTCTGTTATATTATCTCGTATTGTTATTACGTTTTTGGTACTAGTTTTCTTTTTTTCGTACGTTAGATAAAAAGTCAGTCACGTCTCGAGCCGCGTTGCTTAGGAAGGAAAATCATCAACGCGTGATTATTCGATGTCGGAATATATTTGTAGGGTTTATTTTTATTTTTCGAATGACGACCGCTGCGTCGATTTCTCCGATTTCGTTCGGTCCTTCGGACGTATCCGCTACGAAGAGCCCTTTGATAATATACCGCATTGTTCGTGTGTCCGAAGCATCGTGTGAGGTCATGAAATGCATTAGTTCCCTTTCTATTGATTAGAAAAACGCGCAGGCAATCTGGTAAAGTCGGCTCGCACACACATATACATAATATATAGTATAATCGTATTAAAATATTATTATAAAAATTATCGTAAATAACAATTCGAGCGTTGTCGTGATTTTTTATTCCAGTCGAAATTGAATATAATAACTGTGCGTTTTAGTCGAGTACCTATATATTATTTTGTTATTTCCGAAGTCAAATTTGGCGCTTTTCGTTTCAAATCGGTATAGTGAATAGATTAAAAAAATTTAAATCGTTTATAATGTCGGTAGGTAGAAATGAAAAATTCTTTTAAACTGAAATGAGAAACGCATTAAGTATTATCGTCGCGCCGCCGATCATATTTTATTTTATTATTAAATATTTCACGCGTCCAAAAGCAGCCCCCCCCCCCGTATCGACTCGAACGTCTACTACGATTACTCCTTTTTAATTTACACTTTGCTTTTTGATTTGACGAATTATATTTAAGCGTTTCGCGTGACGTTTGTCTCCGTCTGTCTCGTCGCAATCGTAAAGCATATATAACGTGGGAGAATCGAAAAGACTTTTTCTATAATTTCATATAAAACGAATTGCTGTCGATTTAACAATGGCTGGAAACGCGGCCGTGAAACCTCCTAATAGGAAACGTTTCCCGAATCTTATAGCATGACGTCGTCGTACAATAATTGCGTGGCTTCGACAACAGAAACTATGAAAAACGTGACCACCAAAAGACATTACGTTGAAAATACGTCCCGCGGATTTATTCCGCACGCGCCGAACGAAATAAATATGTTTACATACGTTTAATTCGTACGTACTCGGCCTTTTTTTAATTTCTCGCATCGCGGCATACCGGTTTCTTTAGATAAACTTTTAACTATTAAATATACGTAATATACATTCATAATTTTCACAAACGAATCTAATTGTATATTTATTTTATCATTTTTTTTTTCGTACGTACACGGTATATAATATGACTCGGGCGCATATAAACGTCTATAAATCGTCCAAACAGAAGTCGAACGTTTTTTTTTGTCTTCTTCAAAGACAACTCGTTGGAAACGATCTGGTAATTGAGCCGACGGAATATTGCCAGAGACGAAGAACAGTAGCGAAAAACAACGGTAAAGAATCGACGACGACGACGACGGCTCGGGGATTAACATTTTCCAGAAACACAGTGTATCTCCACTCTATTTAGGTAAACTGATCTCGGCTCGAGATCGTTTTCCTACAGCTGTCACGTTCCGACCGTGGTACTATTATAACGATATTATATATCTCACTACGTCCTGTGTACCACCGCCGCGATCGGACCGAGCGCTCGCATTAATTCGTTCTTTCTCTCCAGTACGGCCTGCCCGGCCGTACTTGCCCAGTCTAATTAAGATCTTTTTTCGACGATAAACACGGATCACGATGAACGGTTTCGCCGCGCGCATTTCAAACAGTTATAATACATATTATTATATCCAAAGAATTCTCGGGAAATCTCTCGGCACGTGTCGCGAATATATCTAAAGTCCACGTGTGTGTGTGTGTGTAAAAAGAGAGTACTCGAGAAAAATGCAAAATAAAACATTCGAGTATTGTAAAAAGTCGTAACACTGGTACGATAAATAAATTCGAAACGTTTTACGATCGTACGAAATATCCGTTTATGTCTCGTGCGCCGCCGCTGGGCGTTTGAAAAATCGCCCGGGTTTTTTTTTTATATCTTTACTGGGAGCCGCGCGAAGGATATTATTATTGTTCCGGGTTTTTACTGTCGCGAGCGGCGCGCCAATTAAAGTTTTTTTTTATTTTCGACGGTTAATATAACGGGTTATTTCGCGACCGTATAAAAGTACAAAGTGTGTAAACTGAAACTCGGTGGCGGAATTTCCGCGGAGGCCCTAGGGGCCTGTCCTAGTAGCAATATAATAGCTATTATATTGCTACTAGGACAGAGTTTTTTATAAGTGTCGAAGAATTTTTTTCATAATTAAATTAATCGGAAAAATAAGGATGTCGTTGCGATCGAAACGGAATTACGTTTTTAAATTCTATACACCCGTGTGAAAATTGTGTATTTTATTTTCATACGCGTTGAAAATTCCACTCCAGTGACTTTTTATCGAGCAAAATAACATAATATTTTTTATATAGTTTTTAATTTGTAATTATTTTCCGAGTTAAATCGTCGGTAGTAGAATCACACCTTTATCCGATATGCCACTGCGCTAAAACTATGAATAAATCTCGTACGTATTTCGCTGTGTTGATTCCCAAAAGAAAAGAGAAAAGAGACACTCGGCGAGATAAAATTTTTTTTTTGATTCCTCGTTGGACGGGGGCGTTTTTCTTCGTTCGGACAAAAAGGGAGGGGGGACGACGCGAGTCTCTTTACGACGTTATCTTGTATACGTACGCATTGTAAGAGCGTATGCATTATAATATATAGTTAATAACGACATGCGCTGTACCAAAAGAACACATGTTCAATTCCGGTAGCCGGTATTATATAAATACGACGTTGCGCGCGTATAATATATATTATAAATGTCGACCAGAATCCGGCAATTATTCACAGCTACGCCGATGATAATAAAAACGTCCGGCATTGTGGTGCGCCTTCTAATGCGCGCGCGCGCGTGTGTGTGTGTGTCGGTCGGAGAAGAGGAGAGATAATGATAATTGCGCGCGTATAATAATATATCTACTTGTGTATTCGCGTTTAAGCATTCCGGCGGATTTTTCTCTCGTGCATATATTATTATTGTTCCTCGCCGTTTCCAACACAATGCCATATAATATTATCGTAATAAAATGTCGGTCGATATTTATACGTGGTTGTATAATAACGAGCGGAAAACGTACGCGCGACCGTTTTAATAGGCCCGACCGCAAATGATATTTTCAACGATTCGTCGTTTCCACCTCGTTTATTACGAGTATATAAACTGGCGGCCGGCTCCAGTACGTTTGAGAATATAAAAGTTACGTTTTCACACAAGCCATTTCCAGTCGATTTGCCTTCGCCTAATTTCTCCTACGTTACCTGCAAGCTCGGCCTCCGCAAACATCTTCACCGAATTTCCAAATTACACTACACCGGATTTCACAATAAACTCCAGTCCCGCGCAAATCCATTAATCGTCAAATCATCGACTATAATACACTTCCAAATAACCGACACAAGTGCTGGGTGCTACCGGGAACAGTTTTCGAACCAGATTTCCCCATGTTATTAATTAAGGGGACAATTTAAATATTAAATAAAGAAAATGGTAGCAAATAAAAACTTTTTAATAATAATAAAAAAAAAACCACCAGCTTAATTTAATTTTAACATGTTCGCTTACCAATTTCAATAATAATATATACGCGCCACACGTATAATACAAATGAAAACGATTAGAATGTTATAGGATTCGACGATTCAAATTTTTCCGAAAGTCTACTAAATATATTCGAATTTTGTTTCTATATTCAACATTAAAGATTAAAAAAACCATAGAATATGACCTATGTGTTTTAGTCGCGGGAGCATAAATTCTAGGAAACTGTCCGCGAGGGCATAGCCCCCGTCGTCGCCCCCATTGTTCCGGCGCCCGTGCGGGTGCCCATCTTCCTAATTGAAAAAATCACTGTTATATTAACTGTCATCACTAGGGCTCGGATTTTCGAAAGCATAATAAATAACAAAAAAAAGCACAAAATTGTTTAAAAAGAGCAAAAACGAAGCATATTTATTTTTTAAAAAAGCGAAAAAAAAGCACGACTGAAAATTAACATAAATCAACATTATAATTTTATAAAACTGAATAAAAAAAATTGAAAAATGAATTTAAATTAAAAAAAGAATTTACTATATACCATGTATTTGGCAAGATTTTCAGAAGTGAAACTGACTCTCTATATCCACCGAAGTGCATACTTCCATGATAATTAAATTCGATTGATGAAACGCCAGACAGTATATTATTATTTATGTCCGGTAATTGTTTCCAGCCTTTGTTTTTCATAAGAACACGATTTAGTTTACCCGAAATTGCAGTTGCAAGCTAGAATAACTGAAAAAAGAAAAAATAAATTCGTTTATTACGAATTTATGTATGCAAATTAGATTTCTATCTTAAACATATAAAAAGAAGCATTTGCTCCAAAATCCGAGCCCTAGTTATCTTGAGAATTCGTGTTAATTATTATATAATATCAAACCCACAAAATTGTATAGATTGTAGATGATTTCTCTTACTGAATTAAAAAAACAAAAATATACGTTTTCATTCGCGTGACGACGACGAATCGATCGAATCGTTGGCGAAACACCACACACGTGTCGTTTCGACACGTATATACACACCGAAGAACTGACTAAACGTCTTGATGTGAATCTACGTTCCGTCGGCGATCGAATTACCGATTTTATTTTATATAACATACCGATCGAGTCGACCGCTTGTCTGTGAACAAACCCCAACACGCCTCCGTCGAACGATACGTGTAATATCATACTACGAGCTACCGCGCGCGATCGTAATAACGATATTGTCGTATTGACATTCGTGTACACGCCGCCGGCGAGACCGAGTAGGGCACCGCGCGGTCACTAAAATCACAAGACCAGCTCGCGCGCGGTAGGATCGATGATATTATAATATGTAAATCGCGTCACTCGAAACGTGCTCTCGTACGTGTAGCTCGTCTCGAGATCAATAAGGTAAACGGATGTGTCCCGACGCGTTTGATAATAATTTGTGCGTTCGTGTGTGCCGACGTAATTTGTCGGATTTTCTGACTAATTGTATACGAGTATATATTCGTATAAAAAACTCGAATGTCCTCGGCGAGAAAGTTTTTCGCTCTCGCGTTGTTTTGTGAAAAATAACTATCCAAAGACCGCCCCCTCATACGATTTATATGATACTCTGGTTTGGATTAAAGAATGTAAATTACGCCGACAATTCATCAATCCTTTGTAATCAATAGTCCTGTAGCTCTTTTCAAAAATCCAAGTAGACTAGTAGACGATTGGACGGTAATAATAAGCTATTTTTTTTTCCTTTTCGATTATATATATAATATATATTCTTGGATCAAGCTAGGGCACTGCAGCGAGAATCATTTAATCCAATAAGTATACGGTACGATAAAAACTGTAAATACGACTAGACGAATGCAATGTAATTATTTACGAATACGCGGTGATTTGAATCGGTCGCCTTCTAAGTGTCGGTTTGATTACACGGTAACTATAACGAGGCAGGCGCGCGCGCGCGCGGATCGTTTAATCAAAATACATCTTCCGTCGACGTCGTTAAGTTGTTTATTTTAAGTATCTATACGCGTCAAACGAGATTTTCGATCGATACCAAAATATTATAGAAAAAACCAAACCTGAATATTGAAAAAAATAAAAAAAGAACAGTTCCTCGTTTTTCTCGATAATTGATTTTCCACGGTCAGGATGTTTGTGATATTATTAAATATTAAAAACGAAAGCGTCCTGGGAACTCGTCTTGTTTTCACTCGGTCAACAAAACAAGACGATAACCGTGCCGGAGTAACGTCGTCGTCGTCGTCGGGTATTTTATATTGTAAGAGTATTATCATATTAATACTAACTTCGCTTAGCTTCCGATTCGCCGCGCTTAAAATCTGTGCGGTTGTTTTAAAACCGATATTTTTCTAATCCTGTTCGCAGAGATGCATACCCGAATTCGAGAACGCGGCGTTCGGCTTGGAAGTGGAAGCCACCAACACGTGCGGACAGTCGGGCGCAACAGAGTTTTGCGTGCAGTCCGGCAGTCAAGTGACCAAGAAAACGTGCGACATGTGCACTAGGTCGTCGAACGCGCCTCACTACATGACCGACTTCAGCAGAAATACCACTTGGTGGCAGTCAGAAACCATGTACAACAATATCCAATATCCCAACCAGGTCAATCTCACCTTACACTTTGGTATGTAATATTTTCGGTGTCCTGTAAACGTTTACCGTAAAAGTTGTTGCCGAGCGGTTTGGCCAAGGTTTCGGTAGAATGAGACGTATGAGTAATAACTCTACAGTACCAATACTCGACCTAGCAACATTTTAATAATACTAAAATTCAATATCAAACCTAATTACGACTGTAAGCGTAGGGAAATAATTTCTAGCAGACCGTTTGTTTTTTTTCCTACTCATATTTATCGGAAATAAATCGTCCTTAGCGTGACTCGAAATATAAAGACGCGAAATCGTTGACAATTAATATGAATACATTTATCGCGTAACGATTTATTATTGAGGATGACTTTATTATAGGTAGGTTTTTTTTTTTTTTTAATTTTCCAATACGAACCAACAAGCTCGATTGCTTTCTCGTCGTCGAAAACTATCGTGTTAAACGTTTGATTGAAGGCAGTTAATAAATAACGCGAAAAAATTCTCGTTTTATTCTCCGCCGTAGAAACGTAGCGTTTTTCATATTATTTAGGAAGTACCTATGATCACGACGAACGTCGTATTATTTCGTTGTTTTGTTTCGAATGAAAAAAATAAATAAAAATAGTTTATTGCTATACAATTTATAATACTTGTGAGAAATATTTATTTTCGGACATTGATTTAAAATGTAAACAGTTTAAAGGCCATTAACCTGGCCGGACTCCCCATCGAGAGTCGTGTGTTCGGTTTGTACTTTGTTGGTAATTTTGTCAATTTGTTTAAACTTGTCAATTTATTATTTTCCACGTTCTTTTTGAACAGACGTTAAGAAGTCATATCGCCCACTCGATCTTAAAAAAAACATTACTCCTAGTGTGAGCAGCTAAAAAATATTACCGATAACCAATATAATTATAATAATATATTATACTACACGGTGATTAATTCGTATTTTTGTCGCGGTGATTGTGCCGTACCGGATAGGAATTGAAATTCGAAATATTTCCAACGCGCGTATGAGAACGTTTTTAGAAAACAATTTTCCCAAACGATTATTCGACAGAGACGGACTTAAATAGTTAAGAGGCAAATAAAAAAAAGAAAATGAAACGAACAATGTTTGCGCCTCGGATCACGGAAACAATTACACACCTGGGAGGTATAACACGTTTGAGGTCGTATTATTATTTCATATTATTATTATTTTTAATTTCGAGCTGCCGCGTTTGAGGATAATTCCCTGTGACGCGCCAGATCAAAACACTCGACTGCGCGTTCATTTCGTCGGACGTGTGCACACACACACTACGTTATTATACCTTATATACAGGGTGGGGCAGTGAATCGGGCGATTTTAAAATAACTATAAAAACCCAACAAGTATTTTTTTTTAACAAATATATTTATATAACCTGAAAATATATAAAATAGCATTAAAGAAGTGTTAATTTGTTATTTAATTTTTATAAATGATATCTGCAAGATGGGGGCTACGAGTCATACAAGCTAGAGTGAATAATATTCTAAAAGATTTGTTTCCGAACCGCATAATTTCTCGAAATGGGAATATTCCATCGTTCGCCTGATTTAACTCGGCCTGTGATTTTTTTCTGTGGGGGTATATCAAAAGTAGAGTATACCAAACACCACTGAGGACACTTGATGATCTTAAACAAAGAATACGAGAAGAGGTGACTGGCAAATCTCACCGGAAATTCTCAAAGACGCCTTCGCGAATGCTTGCTTCGAAATGGACGCCATCTCGCAGATATCATTTATAAAAATTAAATAACAAATTAACACTTCTTTAATGCTATTTTATATACTTTCAGGTTGTATAAATATATTTGTTAAAAAAAAAATACTTGTTGGGTTTTTATAGTTATTTTAAAATCGCCCGATTCACTGCACCACCCTGTACTTATTATCCGGCGCATATTGTGCCTGGCGCGTATGAATAAAATAAAGTATATAACTATCAATTTCCACGACGGAAAATAATAATTACACGCCGGCCGATCGATTGTTATTAATCTGTCGGACAGTCGAGTTTCGAATTCGTGTTTGTACTTCGGATCGGTCGTCCCGGAATTACAGGGTGTTTTTACGAATCGATCGACTGTGGCCGCGCGATCGAACGACGGAAACAAACCGCGAACGCTTTTCATCCGTTCGCGAAAGCGTAGTATTATTCGCGTGTGGGCGCGTGTGATACGACGTGATTTTCGAATCGTTTAGACGCGCGTCTGCGGTGCACTTTTCAAACACCCTGTATCGAAGATTTGTTCGCGCCGAGAGAGAAAAATATCACTATTTGAATACATTTACCTCGTCTCGTCCTATCACGACGACGTCGCGGTCGTCGTGGTGTGTTGCGCGGCTGACCTTTTTCCGCCGATTAATTCGTCGTTTTTTTTTTTTTCACCGTACGGCGAGCGCTCAACAGACGGCGCCGCGTCGCGGCCCGTTTCGGTCGTGTATACGTAACGTGTCTTCTTCTAATAGACCCGTCGTCGGACCGACTCGGAGAAACTCGCGCACGAAGCTGTCAAAACGACAAAACCGACAATCGAACGAACACACACCGTCGTCGCGCGGTTAATTCGCTCTATTCGTGTTCGAGCGCGACACGAAATCGAAATTTGTCGTTGTTATCGTATTCTCGTCATTTTCCGTCCGAGTTTTTATCCGCGTGATTTTCAAACGACAATTATTTAGTGTCTGCCGCGGCGTAGACGCATTGGTCGATTTACAGTTTGGGCGTAAACGCAGCCATACGAATACATTTCCATAGTAATAATTTTACGAAATCAACACGAGTTTTGCGATTTGATCTGAGAAATCCTTTGAGTTTTTAACTCAATCCTCCCCCCCTTTTTTTTATAGACTTTTTCACTATTTCGCGTTTCAACGAAAACACAGCACTTTTTTTTCGTTAATAATATTTCACTCTGAATAGTCGAATCGGAAACCGTATTAATATTCTGCGATAAGACATTACAACGTTCGTTTTTTTTTTTTCTCTCTCTCTCTGCTCGTCGAAGGATAAAATTATTATAATTTCGCGATAAAACGAGCTTCGTGTTGTTCAGTCGAGATAACAGCTCAAACAGGAAACAACGAAACAACGACCTTTGTACCTATTTCCATTGATACTAAAAAGCAATAGAATCATAAAAGAATAAAATATATTATATCGTTTTATCATAATATTATATTATATTCATAAAAGAATTCAACATGTGGTCGTCTCTTATTTTTCATGTGTGTGTAACTGACGTGTGCAAAATGTATCAGTTTGCAAAGTCTCGGAATAATCGTGTTTTTCACAAATTTGAAATGGTTTTCGTTTACCGACGTCGTCGTGGAATTTCAATTTCAACGGAAATCGTTTACGTTTTTGAAATTTACTTCCGTCCAACAGCGACGACTCGATCGCCGTCCGTCGTCGGCGGTTATGCTCGTCGTGTGAAAACGGACTTATTGGCGCGCGCGATACGAAATTCGGGTCTCTCTTCTAGCCAGACCGATAAATTACAATATCGGGGCGTTTTGTCGTTTGCCGTAGGATGAACAGATGTCATCTCCCACGCGTCGTCTGAACGAGGTGGATAAAGACGTTTTAAATTATTGCTCTACAATAACGTTTCTATAAGTAATTATTTTATCGATACGACGACGCGAAGAATATAAAGTCGTCTCGTCGATCGAGATGGACCAGTAGATTCCACTGCGGTCTAAAACGCGACGCGTAATATTACGCAGTAGGTAAACTTTCTCGTTAAAAAAAAAAAAAAATGCGCGCGATTAAAGATTACTACTAATAATAGCTACTCGTCTGTCGTTTTTCATTATTCGTGTTATATCGCCGCGCGCCGTTGTCAATTATTAATCATCAAACGTCGGTGGCAATAATAATTATTGTCTATTGAACGTGTTTTCTATTATTAAAAAAACGATGACGACGTCCGAACGAGACAAACACGTAAGCCGACGATCTCATTATACATACCGGTTAATATTTAAATCGTAAAATAAAGTCACGCCGCCGCCGCGCCGCCAGTGTAGTATTTTACGAGAAATCCTTAAGCGAGACTAAAAATATCATCATTGTCAATTCAATATCCATATTTTCGACCGCGTTCGGTTTATCATTTCTCCTGGTAATAACGTTTTCGCTCGTTCGTGCGTATAATAACTACTACTGTACTTACCATCGCAGTTCCGTCTCAAACGGTAGTGAATAATAATTTCGTTTGGCTGACAAAGACGTTTGTCGGCTGCTTTGCGTGCGAACAAAAGATACGTCTTTATTTTTTTTTATTCTTCTTTAAAATCGTCTCCGCGGAGACGACCGCCGCGGTTTTCGGAAAAGTTTGCAACACTCTGTAGAACGCGTGTAATAATAATATTATGTAAATGCGTTTGGGTCGTATCTCGGATGTAATGTCGTGAGTGGTATCCGAATGGTATACGACGACGGTGTCGACGGCGGCGTACAACTTTTATCGACACGACTCGGATAAACATATTATTAATATGTAAAATAAACATAATATTTAAGTTTTTACGGGCATGACGCGACGGTTTTTTTATTTTCTTTTTCCATCTCGACTACTCATTTGACCTTTTAATGACATACATACAATGTCCTTTTGAAAACGCGCGCGCGCGCGCGTAGAGAATCAATGGCGCGTGTAAAACATACGCCGAAAGAGTTTTATTTTCATTTCCTATCGACAGCGCCGAACGAAAGGAAAACAGTATAAATACACGTCCTGTAACAATTATTAATAAAATAATAATAATCGTTCCAATAACGTATCGTTTGTAGCTAAAGAATCGCGTCCTCCGCCGTGTAGAGGTAGTTAACGTTTCTAATCGTTTAATAAATAGCATGATAAATACATTATACGCCGACGACGGTCTGAAAAAATGCAAAACTAATAATCAATCAAAGCGTTTTTGATACGAAACCAGTTTCGTATTGTGAACGAGACGAAATTTTGGATCGCTTTGGGAAAGAAGAAAATAAAAAAAAAAAAAAAACCAGCCATAATTAACCAATTAAGTCACCGATGCCGCCGCCGCCGTAATAGTCGTATGATTAATTTCAGCTACTGGACGGATGCGCGCACATACCAAAAATTATTTAGAAACATTTTTATAAAACTGGGCACTTCTTATATAAAATCATAAAACATCCGGTCTGGCAACTCTCGAGTTTTACACCGCTCTCCGGTAAACAACCTTTATAGAGTATGGTTATTAAAAAAAAAAAAAAAACCTTATGATGGTAGTACATAGATGTTATATTGATGCGTTTTATTTTCCTCGTTCAATTAGGCAAGGCGTTCGACATCACGTACATTCGACTTTTGTTCTACTCGCCGAGGCCCGAGAGTTTCGCAATATATAAAAAAACCACCGAAGACGGCCCGTGGATTCCGTACCAATTCTACAGGTGAGTCGATTTCAATACAAATAACACCCGCGGAGTCGTGCGTCCGACGACGATGTACGGTCTGACGATATTCGTTACCGGCTCAATACGATTTCGGAATAATTTACAATTGTATTTTTTACGACAATCAGACAAAATACATTATTAAATATACGAGTATATTATATAAAATTATTTCAATACAAACTATTAAATATATAACAATAATAAAATAAAGGTCTCGCCTTGATAATATGTAAAAATTAACACGACCGGTTTCGATTCAAAACCATCAACGGGTGTAAAGATAATCAGACATATAAAAAATCAAATGTCGAATTATTCCCGATTTAGTGCTTTAGTTTAGATTTAGTTTTTCGGAAGATCAAAATCCAACACGCGAATTCGTAGTAAAATAACTTTTGAACGTATTTATCGACATCATAATAATGCTTAAAATACCGTACAAATAAATATTCGCCACTCGTAAAAAAAGACTTTTTGAAACGTTTCTTCCCTTTTTTTTTAAATTTGAATTTATCAAAAGTATGACGTACATCATACCGGATATCTGCGCCGTTTCCTTTTCCCCGCCGTATATCCGGTCTGCCTTTTTGTTTTTATCTAATAATTCGGTCATGAGCGTGATAAATATTTGTTTAGTCGAACAAGACTTGTTCGTTTTTGTTTCTAGTCCGTATAAAATATTATCGACGTATACTTTATAAACGCATTATTATACGAAATGCAATGCGGCACGTAGTGTTTCTTCGAGCGATTTGTTCCTTCTAAGTTTTGAGAAAATAAATTAAAGTCGACACAAGATTATTTGTAACGAGTCCTTGCGGCGGCGTATGAAAGGACGAGTGATCTAATATATAATTTCTCATTGACAACGTCTCCATTCGTTATGATTAGGGCTAGGGACTTATAGGAGTTTGCATGTATTTTTCGATAACCATTCAAAACATAGCCAAGTAATACAGAAATTCGTTTCATAGAAGTTTAAAGCAATCGTTTTTATTTTGAAATAAGTTTTTTTCTCATAAGAGCATATTTTGTTGTATTTTTTATTGCATATTTCACATATTTTATTGAAAAAAATACTCAACAGAGAACAATATTTTATACACGCTTTACAATATTTAAATTAATTTTCTAGAAATTGGATAATAATAGGGCACTTTTCAGGGGCATTTATATGCATGCATATTTTAAGGTTTCTTAGGGCAACTAGCCCTAGTTATAATATAAATCGTTTTTTCCTATTAAATAATATTCTTCGCGATATTTTACACGCGTGATCTACGCGTGTATATCGCGCATCAGCATAAAAAATAAAATCGTATAATTTTTTTGATTTTAGTTTTTTTCACTACAAAGTATTTGATTTTTTCATCTACAGTTGTGTTTTGTTGACTAATCAATTCATAAATATTACAACGTTAAAACGCAATTCACGTAATCGAAATTACGATTTCGATTGTAAAAAAAACATACATCGAATCTGTCGCGGTATTAGATTATTCGGAATTTGTTTTCTTTCTTGCGAACACAATACCCCGCCATAAAAGGTCAGCGGGGGTAAACAAAAACGAATATCTGTTCGTAATAACACTCGTTTGTTTCGACTGTTGAAATTGCCCGCATAATATTATATACGAGTATATTACGTCGTCGTTGTACTTATTATCGATCGTTTTGTTTGTTTTGTTTTTAGTGGGAGTTGTAGAGACACCTACGGACTGGATGACTTGAATTACATTCGCCTCGGCGAACAAGAAACCAGGGCGTTTTGTACAGCCGAGTTTTCAGATATTTCACCGTTGACCGGAGGGAGCGTGCCGTTCTCAACGCTAGAAGGCAGACCGTCGGCCAAACACTACGATACAAAATCAGAATTTTGGGTGAGACGATTTCAGTTGTGAATAATTTTTAGGTCGAGTTAAAAAAAAAATAAAATAAATACCACTTGGATAAGATTAACTGTAATAATAATAATTAATGATCGTTGAAGTGTGCATAAATGTGTTTAACCTTACCGGTATCGATTTATCAAACGCGCGATTGCGTCATACCAATTACACCGATCGCAAAGTTTCTCTCGGTTTACAGGAAATTAATGTTTTTATTTTTTTTCTCAAAACTAATTCAATATCGTCGTCACGCTTAGTCTTTTATAACTTTTTTTTATTCATAAAGAGACACCTACTTGAAAAAAAAAAAAGTTGGCTTAAAACTCTATTGATTGAATAAAAACTTAAATCATAACGATACATAATAATTAAGCGTACGTTTTTAAATAAGACATTGTGTAAGGTACAGAGAAGTTACCGTATGATGTCTATAATTTAAAATCAATGTCACTTCAAAACGTTGTCGACAAAGGAAACAAATCGATTTAAACTTTATGTCTGATCGTTTCGTCCTTGCAGCGTTGGTCTAATCGAATTCTTTTTTTTTAGGATTGGGTAACCGCGACAGATATCCGTATCACGTTGGACCGTTTGAACACTTTTGGCGATGAAGTATTTGGCGATCCTCAAGTGTTAAAATCATATTTCTACGCGATTGCCGATTTCGATGCCGGAGCCAGGTAAATAACGTGCATTATACGAATGTTTGATAATATAATATATTTATGAGTTTTTGAGAAATATTAAAATAATTAGTTATCGAATGAATCCAATGCGAACGTTATATTTTATAATATTCAGTCGAAACGCAATGTACGAACTACGGCGTTTTAAATAGGCAATCGATTTAGGCGTTACAATTTCAAACTCTTTACACGGCGGCGGCGATAAAACGCAATGGTTTTTTTCTTCCGATTCGATTTTGAATTTATCAAATTTTTTTTCACTATTATCGATCGACTAAAATTATTTGAAAAACCTCAGACGCTCAGTCCGTGTACCGGTTCTCTCGTATCATTCGATTACGATTACGTAAACTACAATATTATTTCTATTATGGTGCAGATGCCATCGCCACTATTTCATTTCAAATCATTTTATTTTAATTAATATTAACTTAAAATCGTTTAGACGAGAGTGTTATCATACTACAATCGTTGTAAAATATTATGCTTTTTTCTCGTTATATTTTCGATTGCGCGCTACGCAACTGTTACAAGTGGATTTACATAGGTCTTAAAAACGATAAAGACCGTATAACTTTTACTTTTAGTATTGAAAGTTTATTCGTCATGTTCTTTTTCGTTTTGCGGTCGACTGCGGACGGCATTGATTCTGATACGTTTCAATCGACGCACTTCATTAGATATCCGTGCCGTCTGTTCTCGTATAAAAGACGTTTTCTTATCGAACGTAATATTCTTAGTGTACTCGAATGTCGTTTACTACGCGTTTATGACGACAAATATCGTCGAAAAACAATCTCGATTTGGCCTTTCCTTATTAAATGTCGTTTCTTCGTTTCGCCACAGATGCAAGTGCAGCGGACACGCGGGCAGATGCGAGTTCAACCGAGTGACGGGCAAGAAAGAGTGCGTGTGCGAGCATTACACGGCAGGACCCGACTGCAACGAGTGTTTGCCGTTCTACAACGACGCGCCGTGGAGCCGGGCGACTGCATCGAACGCGCACGAGTGTAAAGGTAATTGCACAATGACGTTTAGTGACGCTAGGGTTATGTTTTCGTGTTCGTCGTCGACGCTCTGACAACCAGAGAGCGCCGGTGAATACTACGGTTTTTTCAAAACCAGCATGTGAACGTTTCGCATATAACGTTATATATCCGCATCCCCCGGGCACATCCCGGGCCAAGGTTTTTGTGATCTGCGGTCTTTTAAATCGAACCTCTGGGTTTTGTGTCCTTTGTAAACGCGACACTGTTGTTTCCGAAATGTCCTGTGGAAAACCATTTTTTCTAATTACGCTTTGCGATATCCGGCGCGTAACGTAACATGCGATATTCTAATATTCTACGCGTGATACATTTAACTCGTCGCCGACAATATAGGTGTCTTAGACACAGGTTTTAAGAATATTGTACGTTTGGTTAGTATATTATATTGTAGTCTCGGAAGTACTCTGCGTTGAGAATTTGAGATATGGTTATAAAAAAATACCGTTGGTGGTTGATAATTGCGTCGAAAAACAATGTTTTGAACTTTAGACGTTTGTAAATATCGGGGGGGAAAAAAGGATTTATATTGAATACAATATTTAGATATGTCGATAATTCACACACCTGTATATTATATTCTCGATCGAAAGTAAAATGACTCGAACGACTCGCCGTGTTTATAGTTCTCGTTTCTAGAGATTTGTCTAACCGCGGTCCAACAAAATTATAGAGGACGTGCAAGACGCGCGATCTTCGGTGATCTCAACAGTCGTTAAAACTTACAACAGTGTTAATTTTCTTCGATAGTACATTTAACGGTTTGATCGATATTATTATCTGGAAACTTAATTATTGCATCCTCACGAACCCATAGAATTTTTATCCGTCACATTTGAATGCTATATGACATAAAATCATAATTTTCATTAGCGTTACAAATAATAATAATATTGTGTTTTCTCTAAGAGCTCCATTGTTTATCGTCGAGAACTCGAGGTCGTGGCGCGAGATTACGATATTATTAGTCGTCTGTCATATCGTTCGCCGGAGCATAGGAGAATTATTATTACATGCGCACACTTTAGTTTCTACTTTTCTAGTACACCGTGAGATCGAATCGGCCCGTTTTTAGTTTTTCATTTTCTCTCGTCGAAACCGTTCCAAAGTCGTACGATTTTTCGATAGATAATATATGTTTTCGATTGGAAACGCGCTTTTGACGACGGCACAAATCGAGTGCATTTGTACAAATTAACCGTTTTTTTTTTTTTTTTTTTTGGAAATTAACAAATCACGTCGTTCTTGACAATAATAATTATTGCAATCGCTGTGAAATACGATTAATTCTCTGAGCAGGGACATTTTTCACAATTTTCTATAGCCGATTGTCGCGGCCCGGAAAGGACGAAATCTTTTCTTGGTTTTCATTTCGTGACAGTTTATTTCACAAACTGTTTTATTGTTTTTACCGACCAAATATGATTTGACATTTCATGTTTTTATCGTTTTACTTGGCGGGATAAGGTTGTAGGCAGAGTGTGACGGGTTTTCCAACGTCTCGGTCTTCAGGCATCACCTTTGTACTTGTATATTTTTTCATAGTTTTGAGCCAACCCCAGACATATCTATGTTATTGTTTTCGAAGTGGCCTCTAATACGCGTTATTAGATTTCATTTATTTATTACGCGCCTCTCGTTCTTTTATCGAGCTAATAGATACTTTTTCCGTGAAAGTCGCAAAATCAGTAGTTACCCGTGTGCGCTGCACAAGTATACGTTCGTAATATAACACGCGCAAATTGAAACGTACTTATCTGCCTGTCGAATTCATTTTTCGGCACGACCATAGAAAGTCGGTATAGTGGAAATGTTTAAATCGCACAAGTGCGTGTGTTTTTTTCCTGTAAAGTTTATCAGATACAAATTACTATAGTCGTCGTGTCAAATTTCCATTCGAAAACGTGTGTGGATAAAAATGGATTTAGAACGACTCTAACACCTTTGAGTGTTATTACATTTTTCGTATTTTATTTGATATCCCATTTGCATACTTATTCACACAAGTAGTGCAGTTTAAGTGGAAAATCGTCTTTGCCAGTTTGCCCTGTCGTACACAATGATTCTATAATAAAATTATACTTCGTACCGTTTGTATTAGTCAACAGAATGGTTCGGTCGGTTTTACAGTAGTATCTTAATACACAAACGGTAAAGAAATATTCGAAATCTGTCGATATACGTATAATACACAATAAATAACTCGTGTTTCGTGCGGAGACCATTAGCGGTCGATACGTTTCCTTTTTTTTCCCCATCTAAATAACCGCGAATTAATTCGTTAAACTCGTTGAGCCTATAGTCTATTATACGTAATACCTAGTCCGAGGTATAGCTGAGAATTATTGTGCCGGGAACAAAAAACAACAAATTGTGTTGTGATTATTTTCAAGAGAACGGCGCGGCGGCGGCGGCGTACAACCGGTTCGATATTTAAATATAATATACATAATATATCCGGCACAAATGAGTATAATTTATGTATTGCAATCCAAACAATAACAACAGTTGATAGATACTCTTGGGATTCGCGTGTGACGAAGGCGTGACAAAGATTGCTGTCTCTCGTCTACATGCCGGTACATGATACACACACAAAGAATAATAAACTGCTTTTCGCCGATGGACTGCTTTTCGTCGTGTCTGTTCCGAAAAAAAAAAAAAAAAACCCACGAGACACGGATACCAGTCATTCTTGTGACTAATGCATGTGTCACTTTTATAAACACACACACACACACACTCACAGATATATACGTCGTTTAAAAACAATAGTCAGTAGTTGCAAATGATATAAAGAATAAAAAATACAAATTTTCGAATGAAAAAAAACGTATAAATATGTATAAACGTGCGAATTCCCTGCAGGATGTTGTTTTTCTAGAAAGCTTTGCGGGCGTTTTTTCCTGTGAAACTTAATATCACATCAGTTTCGTTGTCGTCTTGTGAGTTGTACCGTTTTATTTCGACGGGAGAAGTGCCGACATTTCGAATTCGTTTTAAAATCTCATCTCGTCTGATATTCAACTGTGTTTTTTAATATAACAGATTTAACAAAAGTATGTTGATCGAGACCAAAACAAGTTGGTAAATAATACGAGAAAAACATGGTGTTCGGTCTTGTAGTAGTATGGTTTTTCGATTTCGTCCGGTTAAAAAAACCGAAAACCGCGCGCAAAACGAACGCAGAAATAAAGAACTCCGGTTCTATTCTTCTCTATATAATATATTGTTTCGGAGGGGGCTATTATATTGCCAAAGTTTTTCTCTCTTTCTCGAACGGCTCGAACAATACGCTTTGGCGACGGGTAGTTTGTGCCTCTGTTGCGTCATAACAAAAGGAGGGACAATAACGGTTGCACGCGCGATGAGAAATAGTGAAAATACGGTTGATATCCTTGGTCAATGCTGTTGGCCAGCGCCATTGTCGTAGTCTCCGCCGCTATCGTTGTTGATAACCCCGTTATGTCGTGCGTATAATACCTACTCGACGACGACGCGCGAGTGTCGGAAAGAGGGAGTTTAGTGTAAGAAAAAAAAAAAAATAAATAGTAAAAAAGGAAAATAATAAATAAAAAAAAATAGCAAACAGGTCTAAATGAAAACGGTACGAAAACAGATACGGTGGAATTAAAAGAGACTGGTTGCCGAATATGGTGCAGCCACAATGGTTTCTCGGAACGACGACGACGACGGCGTATAGCAGCTCCGCGTGGTGCGCGCGTGTGCGTGCGTGTTTGTATTTATTCGTGAGCACTCGTGTGCGTCGTCGCGCGCGCGCGCGCGCGCATACGTACGTACGTATTTATCATGACGACGGACATGCCATCGCGTACAGGACCTGATTGGAGAGAAGCAGGAACTTGGACAGGAATTTCTTCTTCAAGGTCCTGGATGACACTCTGCTGCTCGCATTAAAGCGTTTAAGTTTCTTTTATAAACGCTCGCCAACGACAAAGCAGACGACGACGACGGCTCGCTTTCGACATTTGATTGTCGTTTCTTTTTTACCCGCGTTTAATTGGATTATTCGAAAACGAATTCGCCAGGCGTGTTGGACCGATAGATTCGAATGTGTAATATGTGCGCGACATATCGATCTTACGCGATTCGTCGCGTCGTTCGCGTTTTTATGACCATCATGTACGTCCGTCCTAAAACGTCAAAACGGTTTTTATTATTTTATCGATAAGAACTATAATATTATCTTAGTTTGTTGGTGGTATTTTATGGTTAATCGTTGTTGATTTTCTACACGGAATAATATGTGGTGCTTGTCATATTTGTCACGAGACCTACTACATGTTTCATGATCTACATAAACTGTAAACGATGCGATTCCAATAATTCCATAAAAGGCTCGGACGCTATTATACGGTCGGCCGGCCGGCCGGTCGGTCGGAAATATTCAGGCGAATCCTGTACCGCGCGCGCCTTATCAGCAGAGATATATTATTGTACGCGGCGGCGCGCAAACACGGCGACTATATAATATAATATACTCGTGTACGATGTTGTTTTTCTTTTTTTTTTATATTGGTTATTTACTCCGCCGCCGCGGTTAGGTCTGTTGCACTATTTTACGTCACGCTCATAGTTTAACGCGCGCGTACGATAATAATAATAATAATATTATAATATCCGCGCCGTTTACGATATGAATAATGTCGAAACGAGTAACAAAATGATTTATCGGCAATATCGTATCGTACGCGTGTTCCTATATTATACGCGGCGGCGGCGTTTGGAATAATTCCAAAAATACCGGAAAAAGTTGTGCGCATATCTACTTGTATTTCTCTTCTTCTTCTCTCTCGTACGTTGTGTTTTTTTATCATAAAAACTATCGAGCGTGATTAAAAACCCCAGGCAAATCGTCGTCGTGGAGCGCGCGTGTTTATGTTGCGATGTACCCGCGGAAGTAGACCCCGTTTCGAGAATAATTTATAGTAATCAAACGTCCGCGTGACGCCGCTCGGTGTCCGTTTACCGCGTAGATATACGTATGTCTGCGACATTCTCTCACACGACACTGTTTTTTTTTTTAGAGAGCAAAAAAAAAAAAAAACCGTATCGATTGCACATTTAGGGACCCCGTGGTTGATCGTGGCACGACGTTTACCGCGGAGAGTTGAACGGAAAATAATAAACGCGAAAGTATACGTTTTGAATATCATACGAATATCTATACGAATATGTATTGCGTGCTAGGACAGAATTTCATACGTTTTAAATTAATCGTAAAATTAGGATATCGATTCGATCGAAACGGAATTACATTGTAAATTCTATACCCGTGTAAAAAACGTGTATTTTCACACGCGTTTCGAGTTGAAAGTTCGACTCGGACGACTTTTTATCGAGTAAAATAACATATTTTATACAGCTGAATATTAAACTTTTACCGAGGTTTTTAGTTTGATTTTTCTGAATCGTCATTTCCCGAGTCGAATCGTTCGAGGCCCCCTGTGAAATCTCACACCTTTATCTACTATATTATTATGTAGTTAGTTTAGTTTTTCGACATTTAGTCGAACACGGTAGTGCAGTTCGGAGGGATTTTTTTTTGTTGGTAAGTTTAGGATTCGGCCGGTAGTGAAAACGCGCTAAATTTATAAACCTAGTTTTTCGAGATTTTATTTCGAACCATTCGACTCGTATCGACTACGTTCGATAATATATGAGATCGAACGCGCGCATATTATAATAATATTATAATCGTTGTTTGTCGGGTTCGTCGTCGTAGTAATAATAATCGGACAAACGCGGCGAGCATGGGAAACACTTACCGCGGTCGACTATTACGTACCATAGTTTTAATTACTGCGGCCGCCGTCGCCGTGTCGTCGTAAATCAATCCGGGCGTATATAAATCTATCCGCGGAAACGTTGACCGTTTAACGAAGAAGAAATCAATATAATAACGTACACACACACACACACACCCGACGGATATTATTTTATCGCCGCCGTTTTATAAACAAATCTCGATAGAACACGCCGCCGCCGGTTTATATACCGTTGTTTCCGATGTAAATATCCCATATCCCGACGCGAATTGTTATAATACCGACGTTGTTCTCCAACGGTTTTACGTATTCGGCCGGAATATTAAAATAATCGAATATGATAAATTAATATCGTTTCTCGTCCGCCCCACCCGTTAATTTCCAAAGCGCGCCTCCGTTATGATGCGTGCGGGGGACTTTCTTTTCGTTTACCATACCGCGAAATATGCATTCAAACGGGTTTCGAAACTTTCCGGGATTGAAATGCGTACCTCGTGCAACATTTTTTTAATATATTTCTACATACCGTATATGTTTTTTTTTTTTTTATTTCGTTTCCGAAACGTAAAAATGCTACTGAAACGCGCGCGCGCGCGGTATATACGTACGACATAATAATATAACGAGCGTTGCGTACAATCGAATGTCTAAAGATATTTTATTTTCAAATGCATTGTGCCCTTCAGCGCGCGAGCGCGCGCGGACCGCAGCTCGTCGTCGGCGGCGGCGGCGGCGGCGGCGGCGTGCCTCCGTATTTGGAGAAACGGCTTGTCAGCAAAGTGCTGTCGATAAGCGTTTCGGTATTGAAAAAGAAAGAAACGTACGGTGCTTTCTCGATTATTCATCCCGGAATACCATTGTAAAGCGAGTTTTAATTAGTGCCGACCATCGATTTGTGGTCATTTTTTCGTCGTTCCGCAATCATAATATTATTTACTGCCGATTTTCACGGATTCTTCGATCCGCAGACCACGTTGTTTTCGTCGACGAAATCGCGTACGACGATATCTCTTTACAGCGTAAAGTCGCCCGGGGGACAGCTATAATATAATAATATAAAGTCGTCGAAAGTTGCTAAAATCATTTGGTCGAACGTTTATAGCAATATTGCATTGTAATTGATGTCCAAGCCGACTAGAATATTAGTTTACTAAAAACATAGTTAAACGTGTCTGGTAGTATTATAGTAGCTTGATTTAATAAACGGTTATATAGTCGTTATAACACATATTTGAGTCATATAGGAATGTTGACTATTTGTTATTTTTGTCGACACTAAAATTATAGTAAAATAAATAGCTAAATCTTCTATTTGATTGTGAGAGTGCGACTAGAATAATAATGGTGACTTGAAAATAATCACATAGTTTTCAAATCTAGTGAAGTTGAAGTGCGATTTTATTTTACACGATTATCAATATATTAAATACCACAATAATAACAATTATTATAAATTCGACGACTCAATAAAACGTAATGCCGGCCGATTTAGAGGTCCGCGACGACAGGCGCGTTGCGATAAATCATATCGGATAATAACGCGATATTATACATATTACGCGTACTGGTTTCGATTCCGAATACACGAGCCGTTTAATATTTATACGACTTCTGGTATTGAACATCAATAAAATATTTTGACAGATACACTCGGACGTAGGTACGCGGCGAGCCGGCCGGCCGGCCGGTAGGCATGTGTGGCCCGCGTTAATACCGGTAGGACCGAACGTGGGAGTAAATTATGTTTTTATCCATAGGCGCGCGCGCCTTGTAAATTTTTTTTATCTTTCTGAAACGCGTTTTATATGTATATTTATATACTTCACGAAATCGGTAAACGCGTATACTATTGTTTGATCGTGTCATAAATATTTTCGTCTCGTTATCCCGTTCCCCATTAGTCACGTGGACGATTTTTTTTTTTTAATTACCCTCCTTTGTATAATATAAAATATTATACAATGAGTAATTCTAATCGATCTTTTCATTTTCCAATAACCACTGCGGCTGGGTTATAGGCACGACGACGACGTTGGAACGCGTTCTATTTTAATCCGTCCCCGATCGGTGTAGTAGAGAAAAATAAAACGCTTCGTGTATACGTACTCGTATATGCTTAATACCGGAGTTTATTCGTTTGAACGAAACCAACGTGGCAATATACCTAATGTTATATTATAGTTGACATAAAATCCACAATCTTACGGCATTGATGACTATATATTTTGTCTATAAAAATGGAAATACGAATTTAACGCGCGTTCTCGTGGTTTTTTTTTTTTTACACATAGTGTTTAATATGCAAATGAATCTAACGTTGTCGATAAAAAAAAAACACACACAAAAAATCCTGCCATCGAATCGCATCAATAGCGCGCGCGCGCGCATAACGTTTTATTTTAATCCGTAAAAAGTCGTATATTGAATTTTTCCTTCGCGCAAACTTTGAAAAAATAAATTATAACGATCGCGTCGCACGAAAAATGCATCTGAAAACACGTAGTGTACTTGAAAATTGTTTTCGAAAACATTACGAATTCGAGGAGCTCGCGGTGGTGTTGATAATATTTTCGACGTAGATAACATTCATTCGGGTTTAGAACAATATAAAAAGTTTCGAAACGGACATCGTCGTTAAAATGGGCAGAAAGAAAAACGCGTTGTTTTCCTACGGAGAATCCGCGGCCTTGATGATTATTATCGACGTGACATTGTGGGTACGACGACGTTTAGCAGCGGTTTTCGTCGGGACAATGACGTGTTTCGTTTTCGTAAATACTCGCGTTCGTCGCAGGAATCCGAAGGGTCGTGGTCAAGTGCGCGCGCGCGTTCGGTTTTCGAAAGTATCCCCCGACATAGGTCGCACACGCATGCACACGCAGGCAGGCAGGTACACTTCCACCACCCGGGCACACGCTATACCTGGTGCCGACGCATAGATAACCAGTCTTCGCGTCCACGGGCTAGCGTCAGCTCGTGTCTCGGTGCAATATCGCTCGCGCCGATCCGCGTAAATACAACGGAACGCGTCGTCGTAATGAATCGTGTCTGCGCGGTGTTTGTGCGTGTCTGCCGGTGGTACGCGATGATATCGTAAGTGCGCGTTGTTTCAAATTCGTTTCGTGCGCGAAATAATAGGATTAATAAATAATATATATATGCGCGCGTGGTAATATTATTATCGACTTTTCGATTGACGATGTAATCGAATTATGCGTTATTATGGAATCGATCGCGTTCTGTTGCCTGCTGGTTATCGCGCTGGTGCCCCATTGTTGTCGGTCCACCGAATGGGACGGATTCACGCCGTGGTTTACCGGCTCTGGTAAATATATTATTATATCGTCGTTCGTTTTGATTTTTTCCCTCGTTCAAAAGGAGCTTGTGCCGCCGATTTTTTTCCCTCTCCGCCGCGCGTAGACGTTTCTTCTTCGATATCGACTCGTTAAAACGGCGAAATAAATACAAACACGACCGTGTACTGCGGTTCGCGATTCGTCGTCGCCAATTCGAAAACGTATCGAATAACGAAATCGAGATTGTAATCCGACGGATTGTGTCGTGACGATAATGATATTATTTTTCAAATCGGACGGACGGTTTTGCCGAAGGAATGTAGCCGAAAAAAAAAAAAACAATCCTACGTATACTCGGTGACTTTGTGTACGGATTACCGTCGAATAACGCGAGTATTATTATTATATTTTAAAGACGGGGGTAGGAAAAAAACAAAAAAAAAAAAACGATTGAGTTATTTTAAAAGGTGCTCCGAGCGCGGCGATCTATACGTACGAACGTATATTCGCCGGCGAGAAGAAAAAAACGTTATTGCGATTTTTTTTCTCCCCCTTCCCGCTGTAAGCACGTCAAACGAAAAACAGCCATTAAACGCGATGATTTCATATTATAAGAAAACAAATTGCCCCGGCCATCGTCGACGACAAGTGCATGAAACGGAATTGGACGCGCGATGATTTGTTACCCTGCGGTGAAGTGTAAGGTATGCGCGCAACAGTGACTGTAATAGTCCCTCGGATAATGAATTCCTCGTGGCCGTCCGTCTAATGGGATCGTCACAGACCGCAGTAAAAACGGTGACTTTATTTTTCCCGCGCGCGCGCTGTTAATTAGACCGCCGCCGTACGACGAACAAAAAAAAAATATAACATAATAATAACGATAACGATAAATAGTAGTAACAACACAACACGACAAGAGTGAAAGAGAGGAGACGGAAAAAAAAAAACCGAAAAAACATATTCTACCTGTCAGTGTGTTAATGTGTTGTTCTCGAGTTGCCACCTCGTCGCCCGTCGCCCGTCGCCGTCTCGTAATCCGTTCGGTCCTGCATAAATTATAATGACCCGGCCGTTCGTGAGGTGTGTCACATCCTTTGTACGGCCGCGTCGAAAAACCGACTCATCGCGCGAGCGCACTCGACGAGGCTGCTCATCTCCTCGTTCGTCCGCGCGCACGAAGATTGATGCGTTTTCACCTGAATGGTACTGTAATTAAAAAAAGAAAAGCGCGTGTAGAAGATAGACGTACGTCCGCCCGACGTATTACAAATTAACCGTAATCAGTAATGTCATCGCGCCATTAGCGGCCCCGGAACAGTTTGTGCGCATATCGTATAAAATATCGTGTGTTACGTATAATAATGTATTCGATTTTTAACAATTACACGGGTGTCGGACGAGTCCCTCTCGGATGATGATTTATCGTGACGACGACGCGCGCGCGTTTAGCGCCCGAAACTCGCGCCGCGCATAATATTCTATTATTTCTGGTATATTTAAGAACGGCGGCGAGCGACCGAGACGCGTTCTCGTATATTGTTGTCGGGAACCCAACGGCGGCGGCGGCGTCGGCGACGGCCATTGTCGGAGCGTTGCTATGGGTGCTGTGCTGCGTTCTCCGCCAGCCACCCGATCGTAAATCAATTGTTTATATCCGAGGGTATTTTTTCGTGTGTGCGCGCGCGCGTGCGTTTGTGCTCGCGCACTAGGCCTGACCGGTTCTTATCTCGGACACGGCGTATTTATTAAGGGAGAGCGCGAGAGAGGATATAACGACGATAATTAGACGACGTATGGTACAATAAATAAATTATGTTTGCCTCGGGTAGGAAGACGAAAATTATGTAAATTTCACGTCGGCATTCCCCCTCCGTACGTCTCCCCGAAAATGCCTGCGCACGTGATTTTGTACTGCTGCTCAGCGGGTAGTGGCGCCACGTATGTACACGCGTTATGTATTTATATAATACCTACCCGCATATACGAGTACATAAAAAAATAATATTGCGCGTGTATATATAAGATTCCCGAAAAGAATTACCAATAAGAAATCGCAGTTAAACTATACGTACTCTATCCTCCCACACGTGCACATTTTAACGACCACCACCCACATTTCCCTATTGTTATTCGTGTGTATTATAAGCGCCGCGCATCGGTTGCACCTGCGGCAAAGCCGTAATTTTCGGCGCGTCCGTCGCGGTGTACTTACAAACGATAACGATTTCGGAATTTTTCCCAGCGTCCGAACGCCTTTGAGGGCGCGCGCGATATCTTCATCGTCGTCTCGACCGCGTGTTTCTTCCAGTCGCGCGAATAAACAATCGGTCGGTTTTTATTATGTCTCCGGCGCGCCGAGCGACCGATATGTACGTACGTATATCGTTTCGGTCGAGTGTTTTTTTTTTTTCTTTTCTTTTCTTTTCAATAGGAGTTTACTAATATTAAGGTGCATCCGTTTGACATTTCTCCGGTGACGACTTATTTTATGGCCGACGACGCGGCAGACACGACGGCGTGTGCAGTGTTTGAGTTGTTCGTTCGACCGAGTGAGGGTTATACTCGTACATACACATAATATTATATCATACGTATAAGAGCGTACGACGACGACGACGTCTAGAGTAGGACGTTCGAGCGCGGAGACTTGAACGCACACGACGGACGGTGTGTGTACGAGTATAATATGTAATATCGCCGCGGCACAATAGATATAGATATTTTCGTGGCACTCGTACGTTTCTTCCCTTTCCCCGGGCGTATAACGTTTAAAACAATCGATCGTTAATTACACCGTAAAACCCGTGTAAGTTTTCTCTCTCCCTCGTGAAATACTAATAATATATATACGTACATTGTACACGTATGTATACGAGTAGGTACTATATAATATATTATATTGTTCGCCGTTAACGGTTCACAGTGTACGGATGATATAGTCGCCGCATGGTAGCAGAAAGGAAAATCTATTAGGCGATTGAAATCACTTACCGCGCGTGAGGTTATGACGATCGAGTGTTTTTCGATTTTAAAATCCGTTTGTATAAACGTATTTTGTATGACTACCCGTTTTGTAAAAACGTAACGTATTTTAAAAGTAATAACCGACAGAAATGTGTACACTCATAGTATTGTGTCTAAACCGTTTCAAACGTTATAATATAAACACGTACCTACGTAAATATAAACGAGATAAAAATCTGTGGATGCTCTGATTTTATAAAAAAAAAAAAAAAAACTCCGTTGGTTACATATTATTACATTATATTATAAGAAACGTATAATATTATGCATTGTGTACAAACGACGCGACGTCGAGTCTTTGACGGTTTTTTTTTTTTTTTCTCTCTTTCGATTTAATCAATAATTCAATAGTGAGTGGCGGCTGCCCGTATTGAATCGTAATAATAATAATAATAATAATAATTTATATATAGCTCGGGCGGCAATCTTACTAATTTTCAACGCGTTTAATATTAATAATTGCTGCGGCACAGTGTAATACGAGCCATTAACGCGGCTTGGCGTGTAGGTAATATTTTTATTTTTTTTTCGCTTTTTATTATACCATTAAAAAATATGTTTAACATATTATACTACGCGTATAATATTATATACGTATATATAGTCTCGTAATGTCTTTCTTCAAATAAATGTTATTAGTCGCGGATCGGATTTTCACATTTTTCTCGCTCGCGATGATATAATTAATATACACGTATTATATATGAAAATCGTTGCCTCGGGTTTTTAATAATCAGCCGTTATTCGTCATTAATCGCGTTGTGTTGCAGCATAATATTAATCCGAACGAAATAGAGCGGAAAATCATACCGCCGCGCCGCCGCCGTGTAATAAATTTAACAATCGTCAGATCATTTGCATACGGCGATTTACATATAACGCGATCGGCACGCACGCGAATTCGTTAATTTGCATTTTAGCCAAGGGTTAAGTAGTGGCCAATCTCTATTCAAATCTAATCTCGTTACTATTTACAAATCTGTATAATTAAGTCCTTCGGACTCGATTTAATATTTCTTAGGCTATATACAACGAGTCTTTAAAATATAATATATGAGCTGGTAAAACCGTATATTGATTTGTTTAGATTTTTTTTAATTTGGTACAAAACGACTCTATTATACTCTCTATTATATTATGGTTTCGAATAAAATACTCGCGGTAGAACACGTTGACAAATACACGTTGAACTTTGAGCTAAGGATTAATGTATTTTATTGTTCCGTATCGAATTAGGAATTATTACGTGTAGCTTACGGATATTATTTTACGAGCGTTGTTATATAAAAAGAAAAGAAAAAAACTCGTAATGCCTATTTAAGACGCAGAAAATAATGTTTACGGTCGACTTGTTTACGGACGACAGGAATCAACAATAAGATCTACGCCGAATCGACGCAGAAATGAAATGCCGTAGATCACGATAACGTACGAGATACATATAATATGACTTTGAATTGAAAAAGAAGAAAAACAATTTCGGACGGTTGAGATATTATACGGTCACGCCGAACACGTGTGCTGAATACTTACGAAGACGCGCGAACGATGTCCATATTTTAAAAACTCGTAATCACCCGTCGGTGTTTGATATTATTTTGACGATAATAATTGTCAATCTGAATACGTCTGCAGAATAATACCCGTTAGATATCAAATATCGTCACGAGGTTCTGCGCGCGTAGTGTTTTACGTAAGCGTGCGGTTTTTATTCAAATGTATTCGGCGGCCGGTGATATTTTATTCGAAGCGTGCGAGAAAACGGTTGTTTTTTTCTCTTTTCACTAGGAATTTACATGTCGAAAAAAAAAAAGAAAAAACAACAACAGAAAACTCTGCGTGTCGTCGTAAACACGAGAGAACGGTACGGACAGACGACGACGACGACCGTATTATACGTACCTCCTATATTATAAACCCGTACTATTATTTAGTATTACGCACACGAAAAATCACGCGAGCGGCCGTGAACGCCGTCGTTCGCTCTGGATAGTGTTACGCGTTTAGAAAATATGAAATACAATGTGCTCGGAATACACGAAGCTCGCGCGATGTAGAATCACGCGCATGATCCGGATCATATAGTGTATTATAATATTTTATTCCGTTATGAAATCCACAATATTATTCGAGTCGATCTCCCGCGGAGACTCTGCGAAGAAATCCGAGTTTTCGTTTATTATGTGCTACTATTTCTTCTGATAAAGTTCACGTCTCTATCGAAACCACCCTCGAAAACACGGTCCGGCGGTCGCGGTAACGTACGTGCTCTTATTGAGTATTATATCCTTTCGATCGTCGAGTTCGTACCTGCCATCTGTTGGGTCGGGACTCGAGAGTAATGGCCTTCTATTGAAAAAACCAAGAAGCGGCGGCGGCTAACAAACGATTTCGGCGTGTTATAATATTATCGTAATATTAACGTGCCTTCAATATACGTATACACATTGCGGAAGAACTTAAATTTTTCGACAGTTTGACCGTGATGATGTCGGGCGTGCGCGATCGAGGAATACAATGGACCTTTTTCCTCACACGATTTTGGCACTCGGTCGGGGGGCCCCGAGGCATAATAACGTTATAATATTATATATAGAAAATACTGGTCGAAACGCGACCGTGTTCCATACACCGGGGCCGTCGTACATGTGTAATACACCACCGTCGTCGCAGAGTATAATATTATAACAACTATAAATAATAACAACGTATATAATCGGGTAGAGATCGTCCGCGCGCGCGTGACAACTGGACCATCGCGATAAACCGTCGTCGTCGCCGTATCATCTCTCACACCGGTCCCCGGGGGCGACCCCCGTTTAGAGAAACGAAATAAATATATTATATACACAATAATACCTCTGTCCTACATTATGCCGCGTTTATACGTATACTTGTATATATAGTATACAAACAACGTGCAAACACGCGCGCGACGCATAAAATATTCCGTACACAACGCGCGCGCGTATAAGGTCGTATTATATACATATTATTACATACTATTTTCTATTTATTATTTATTATTATTACGCGGATAGGCGCTCGGTATAGGTTAAACTGGTCCGCTGCGGCAGACGACGAGAGGTGCCGCGTATATTATGTTTTATGCGTGCGCCTTTTTTTTTTCCTTCTCTCTACTACTACTAGTATTTTTTTTCATCCTTCCACTTTCCAGTAAAACGCTGTCGCCAGTACATTAGACGAACGTTTCTCACGATCCGCGCAGGCAGGCCGCTGCGAGTCTTTCAGTCGTGGTCGTGTGTGTGTGTGTGTGTGTTTTAAGTTTTTATATAAACGTTTTTTTTTTTCTTTCTTTTCTTTATTTTTTATTTCGCTTACCCGCTCGTCTACGACGTTCATTTTCACGGCTTTCTCGGCACGCGTGCGATTATATTATTCGCATGCCGACGACGGGGGGAGGACGGGCACGGTCGTCGCCGAGAAAATATTGCGTACGCGCGACGACGACGGCGCGCGACTCTACCGGTTCTCACGATCGCCGCGCCGTCGCCGTGTGATTATAACAATCGGCTCTTGAAACAAACGTCAGCGGCCGCTCTTTTGGGGGCCGGCGATCCGTAACGTTCAAACGCCGACGACGAGTAATATTGTATGTATATTCATTCGATAATTCGAACAAAACCCCAGTAATAATTAGAAGAAAATACACGCACTTCGGTCCAATCGATAATCATTCGAAACGTCTGTCGGCCGGAGACACTCTACAATTTTCGCCGCGACCTCTGCAATGCGAAAAAGAGAAAAAAATCTATCCGACGTACTCGTATAATCAAACTAATAACCACGGCGATTGAATATTATCCATAACTACCTGATCTAGACTTTAATCGTATCGTTTTACCAAAATAAATGAAATATACAATCTCTATTTTCCCCTAGATCACCTCTATAAATCGAATTTCGATCCCCTGATTTATCGAGTGACTACTGTATATTATATATGTATTCATTCGAAATCGACCGCGATAACGATGGACGTTTGTAAAAAAATTTCTAGATCAAAGCTGTAAATCATGCCCCTCCACGCTGTAAAGTTCAATTATTTCTAATTTAGATTCTAAAGTCAGTTACATCACACGCGCACGATATGTGAAAATGTGAAAATCGCACGAGAACACCGCAAAAACAATAAAATATCGTCGAGATGATAATATGATGCCCGATCGGATCTCGGGGCAAATATTCAAGTGTGCGTTTTGTCCGAAAGCCCCGCGGCGGTCAACCTGTCGGTGGACATTCCGCCGGTAGCCGCGCCGCGCCGGTACGATTCTTCTATAATATAATTATTATTATATAACAACACGCGAACGTCGTTATAATAAAACGTCGTGTTCGGCGATATTTTCCCCAGTCTTTTTTTACGACTTTGAAATCCCACGACGGACGCGAAGCGATCGCCTCGTCGTCCGCGCCGATCCGAATCGCTGAAATCGCGTATATCGCGCGTCGCGTTTTATTGCTCTCGCACATATCGTACGGTTTATTATCGATAGTAATATTTTTACTATCATCTACTACTGCGCTGTGGTGCGGTCTGTGCGGATCGTGAAATTTATAAGAAACCGCGTTTCGCGTCCGACGATCTGGTTTCGCGAATACCGTCTCGGACCACCCAAAATGTCCGCCGTCAAAGCATTAATTACTGGGAGGGGTCTCCCCCGCCCCTCCCGTTTTCCGCGGTGTTAATTGAGCTGCGTGGTGGCATTTTTTTAAACATTTTTTTTTTTTTGTTTCACGTTTTGTTTTTTCGCTCGTCCGCGCCTCGTCGTTTCGACATAATCATTCGACGACGACGACGACGACGACGACGTACAATGCACCGCGGGGCCCAAAATACATCTGATTTCAGGGGGGGGGGACACTTTTAATTTAATTGTTACACAATTGTGTTACATTATATTACACAATTATACATGACGTTTGGACTAAAAATACGAGTAAAAGTGAAAAATGTTTTACTAATATTTGATTAAAATGAAAAACACTGTCGAAATTCCAAAGCGTATGTGTTATTTCTTCAATCGAAACTAAAAATACGTTGTGAAACTTAGACATATTATACAGGGTGGGGCAGTGAATCGGGCGATTTTAAAATAACTATAAAAATCCAACAAGTATTTTTTTTTAACAAATATATTTATATAACCTGAAAGTATATAAAATAGCATTAAAGAAGTGTTAATTTGTTATTTAATTTTTATAAATGATATCTGCAAGATGGCGTCCATTTCGAAGCAAGCATTCGTGAAAGAGTCTTTGAAAACTGCTCATGACGTTTCGCAGAATTTCCGGTGAGATTTGTGTCACCTCTTCTCGTATTCTTTGTTTAAGATCATCAAGTGTCCTCAGTGGTGTTTGGTATACTCTACTTTTGATATACCCCCACAGAAAAAAATCACAGGCCGAGTTAAATCAGGCGAACGTGGAGGCCATGGAATATTCCCATTTCGAGAAATTATGCGGTTCGGAAACAAATCTTTTAGAATATTATTTACTCTAGCTGTATGACTCGTAGCCCCCATCTTGCAGATATCATTTATAAAAATTAAATAACAAATTAACACTTCTTTAATGCTATTTTTTATACTTTCAGGTTATATAAATATATTTGTTAAAAAAAAAATACTTGTTGGGTTTTTATAGTTATTTTAAAATAGCCCGATTCACTGCCCCACCCTGTATATAATTCATGGGACATTTAGAGGCCGTGATGCACCGGCCACATGCACTCGGCTCGTACGACGATACCCGTGTGTGTACATTTGAATAGCGGTGTCGACCGGGGCTGCAGTCGCGGCGCACTCGAGACGACGACGACGTGTAATAACATACGTATTATTATAATAATATACTATAGTGAACGTCGTCGTCGTCGTCGCCGCCGCCGCCGCGTTTGTTTGTTTTTCTCCTTTTTCTTTCCGTCTACTATTAATTTTTTTTTTATAACTACTTGCATTGATTATGGAATAAACAGATAAGCCCGTACGAAATAATCACAGAGACTGTGCCTTTTAGCCGCCGCAATGCGCTGCGGTCGTCGCGCCGTCAGTGGTGGAGGTACTATTATGGCCGGCGAGAGCGCGGCGGGGTATATTATGCTTCAGACAATCGAAATATTATGCCTCGTTTCTCGGAAAAAAATATTGTCCGACCGTTATCGAATGTGTCGAAATCAAAGCTATCGGGGCTCATTGTGACTTCCGTTGTCGACCGCCTCGCGCCTCCTCTTTCTTGTAATATTTACAATATTTTTCGTACGCGTTGAAATACGAGTTTATTTTATTCACATTCTCCTATTCGTGTCGGCGTCCGCTCCAGGACTTTAATACAATCGTGCCAAATGCGAATATTTCGATTTCACGACTCGAGTTTCCTGGCTGGCCTACGGATGTTCCCGAAGACGCAACACGTGAAATCTCGGCGATCGATTCTGGTTAGTAAATTAGTATTGACAATTTTATCGAAATATTTCGAGTCCTATAATATAGTCTTTTATAGTAATGTTTACTACACCGATGGATGATTTTAATTTTTTCGCACTGACGTATTTTAACGAGTTACGTCGCTAAAACTTGGTTTTGAAATCGCGTGTAAAACATAACGTGAAAATTAGCGAAACACTCGCATCGAGCCGAGTAAGAAATAAAATTGTATTATAAAATATATTATGTAAAACGACCGAAAATGTTTGTTTTCACCGATACAACGCCATCGACGTCCGTTTACTCGATGCTACGGCGGCGCGTAAATACTCGCGCGTTTATTATTTTCTCGAAACGATGTTTTCCGAAGAGCCGAAAATTCACGCGGCGGTTTTCGTTGGCGATAATCGTCGATTTTACGCTATGCAAATCTGTCGGCGGGCACGTGGTCGGCGGCGGCGGCGGCAACAAGTAGCCCGGCGGCCGGTCACAAAGCGACGGGCGGACGAGTGGGGGGAGTTTTTATTTCGGACGAATGACGTCCTTAATAATAGTATTTTTCGATACTTTTTTTTTACGATCATCGCGTGTGCGGCGGCGGCGGCGGCGCCGCCGGACGTTTTTGTGTCTTCTTCGCCGTAAATTCATCGGGTATATCGTCCTGGCGAATCGATCGCGCGGCAATAAAATCGAAACGCCCGTCGTCGTGCTTTATCGATAGGTATTCGCGGCGTTCGCCGGGTTTTTTTTGTGGACGTTTCGAAACGATTTTCCAAATGGCCGCCGCGCGCCGTTCGGCAAATACGCCGGATTCCTCCGGGTTCGGAGCGAGCGCGGATAATAACGATTGCACGCGCGTTCGGGTGGTGTCGAAAACGGCAAACGCCACTCTCCTCCGTACGTGGCCCCGGCCAGTTGTTCGTAGTCATATTATAGTAGTTACGGTTATATTGGGCGGAAAAGCAACGTGTTGTATAGGTACTGTTACCGATTACAGTACAGAAATATGCCGTTGTGCCGGACGGCGCCATATTTGGAAAAGACGTTTGAATACTGGAATGCCCCAAGTGCTCTACGCGGCGTGCGTGCGTTTTTTTTTATTTTTTTTTTCCTTCTTTCCTCTCCTATATGCGACGTTACTCTACCATTCGAAGATCGCTGCATTTTTTCCTCGTGGATCATGACGCGGCGACGACCGCGGTCCGTACGATTCCGTACCTACAGCTCTATAACGCACCTCTGTATTGACGGTGCGGGACGTTATCGTTTTCCAAGCCCAGAAGTTTCGTGAACGAAAAACGCCCGACGTGTTTCGCGAAGAATTCTCGCAATCGATTCCGCGGTATCGACGGACGGAAATTTATAACGGATCCGTTGCGCGTGCAATAGGCTGGCTGTGCGACGTGTACGTGCGAGTGTGTGTGTGTGTGTGTGTGTGTACGTCGTGTGGTTCGTCGAACTTGGCCACCGAAGAAACGGGAGCTGCTGGTTTTTTTTTTTTTATATTAAACAGCGCGCTGGACACAAGGACCTCTAATGAGGTATTTGTCGGCGGCAGGGTTTAAGTCGCATTGCTCTGCGCGCACTTCGTGCGGTAATAAATCATTATCGACTTTCACGAGATTATTATACGTATGTACCATATGACGTACTCGTCGTGTCGCGTCGGCGCGCGTAACTCGAAAACGTTTAAATTAAACATGCTGTCTGTCCGACCATTATTAGTTTTTCATGTATTTCAAATAATAATTCAGAAATAGGTACACTTCCCAATACTCGTCAGGATAATAATAATATATTGTTATATATAATATATAGGAGGATACGCGTATAATTTGTGAACTCGTCGTAGGAGTAAAAGTGCAAATAAATCAAACCTCGTCGTATCCAGTCGTCCCTCGAGCGTGCGCGCGATCAAATCTCCCCACAGTAGAAAAGCTCTCTCGATTACCGGATATCCGTCTATTGTCGTTGATCGTTACTCCTCTTCTCGTCGTTCGGAATTAAACGTTATAATCCGACCTAGTCGTCTTAACTAATGGGTTTTTAATGCGAACCATGTCTCGTCGCGGTATTTTTGGTTTTCGCGGCCGAACGAATGGCATTCGAATTGTTCGCGCCACCGTCCGATCGTGTCTGGTAGCCGATACTATAATTTATGAATTATTGTAATAATATAATGACTAGGGCTCGGATTTTGTAGCAAAATAAATCCTTAAAAAAGCATTTCAAGTAGCCGAAAAAAGCAAAAAAAAAAGCATTTATTAAATTTAATTCTAAAAAAAACAAATTTCAATTACACATAAAATTAAATATTAAAAAAAGGAATTTACGACCACATATTTGGTCAAGATACTTTCATTAGAACTCATTCTATTGGGTGTTGCTAATTTATTATATTTATACGTAGAAAAAGACCTTTCCACATCAACCGATGTAATCCATGCATATTTCATATAAACTAAATCGTTTAAATCATACTGTTATGATTATTCATTACAATTTCGGCACAATAACGATGGTTATTTTATCATTCATACGTTTATTACTGGTTTTAAAATTTCTGGTAATAATGATTTATAGTCCAAGTATAATATACATAAAAATAAGTTAAATTTTCAAGAAAAATATGTAAAAATTAAGAAAAAATAACCGAATAGGGGAAAAAGCAATAAAAAGCAAGTTTTGTGGAAAAAAGCAAAAAAAAGTTTACTTCATTGGAATCAGAACGATTCAAAACGTATTTATCTATGAGAATTATCTTTCTATCACACACCCCTCAAAAGAATCATTTGCTACAAAATCCGAGCCCTATTATTAATGACTTATACCATGTCGCCCGAAAAACATCGTACGAGTCGATATTTATTCATTTTCTTTATGGTCATGGTAGTCGAGTATATTTCGTCGAATACTCGTATATAATAGAAGGGGCTTTTTAAATTGTACACACACCATCGGCGGACGGCCTCCGACCGTGTGAAAGTAATAACCGAGTGCCGCGCGTATAGGTAACGTGTACGTCGTCGTTTACACATTACACCATTAGTAAGCGGAATATTGTTTTTTTTTTATCTTTCCTTCCACCGTGTCTATTAGCTCTCTAAAGGGTACTAATTGGCAGCCGACCAATCACAATCACGTTGGAATGTTAAAACCGTACAGTATGTTCTATTATCGGTACTCACTGATAATCGTCGAGGCGGGTAAAAAAAAAAGAAGTTTTTATTCTTTGATTTTCACGAGGTATTTACTATTAATTATCGATAGTGATTTTTTTGCGCGCCGCCGAAGCCTTATTTTCAGACACTATTACCACCCGAGCGCGATTAGCTTCGTGCGCGCGCGAATCGTTTTCGTCGTGCAATTAATTTTTTTTAAAAAAAAAAAAAAAGGTGTCGATGCAGTTTTTAAACGCGCAATATCATCAGGTATTTGTGTGTGCTCTCGTTATCGCGCCCGAACGCGTACAATTATTATTTCTGTTTTTTTGAAATTATTTTTCGACCGTCGTAAATATTATTAATATTCTACGCGCCGCCGCCGCCGACGCGGAACGATTAATTTTGTATTGTGTGTACTATGCCGCACACACTATGCCCACTAACAGTTAAATTGTTTGCGATTCGAGTTGACATTACCACCCAGAACTGGTTTATATTTACGACTTGAACATTACGGTAGTCGGTCTTTTTGTTAAAATCGAAAAACGCCGACAAATTGCTTCTTACTCGTCTTCTTTGTGCCCGGCAAGTGATGTACCTAATAAAACTCGACGACGAGCGCGAAACAGCAGCGCAACAATGCGTTGTTTCACAAAACGACGGGCTTTTATTTATTTATTTATTTATTTTTTTTTTTATGTTTTTAGAATGTAACTGCAACGGGTTTTCTCACCGATGCTTCTTCGACAAAGAACTGTACGATCGGACCGGACACGGAGGACACTGTCTGGATTGTTTCGGCAACCGAGACGGAACGAACTGCGAACGGTGTCGGGATAGCTATTATCAAAAAAAAGGGGACGACGTCTGTTCGCCGTGCGAATGCAGCGAGTACGGTAAGCGATGCGATTTCCTCGCGCCACCGCACATGGTGGATATACTTTGACCGCCGTCGCTTTGTCCCCAGGATCGTTGAGCTTGCAATGCAACTCGGAGGGAAAATGCCAATGTCGCCCCGGCGTTGTCGGCGACAAATGCGACCGGTGCGCTGAAAATCATTTCGATTTCAGCCCGACCGGATGCAAGCCTTGCGGATGTAACGTTGCCGGCAGTCTGGATAACGAGCCTAGATGTGAGGTCGAAAGCGGCGATTGTTATTGCAAGGAGAATGTCGAGGGCACTCAGTGTAACAAGTAATTATATCACGCACGTTTTTTAAATAACATAATCATTACGTTCGTGTGCGCTTCACGTCGTTTTTCTAAAGCAACGGTACATATTGGTTTCAAAGTTAAAAGACCAATCTAGCCTTGTGCTATTTTATTAAAAATGATTTTTCTATTGTAAAGGTGTAAACCTGGATTTTTCAACTTGGACGAAGACAACGAATTCGGTTGTACTCCTTGTTTCTGTTATGGTCATTCTTCGGTATGCCAGTCGGCTCCGGGTTATGCGAGAGGTAATATTTTTCATTTAGAATAAAATTCAATATACGAGTATTTATTTATTTATTTTTATTTCAATTTACACTTGTTACTCGTGTGTTTTTAGTTTCACTTGAAAGCGTGTTCGTTCGGAGTAGTGAGCGTTGGAAGGGTTCAGACTCCTCCGGCAGAGCAATAGTACCGGTACACAGTCCTTTCAAACAGTCCTTGGAAATTTCTTCACAATCCAACGAGCCCGCATATTTCTTGGCACCGGGTGAGTTTTGAGATCGCTCGCTTTTTAATTCCCGTCGAACAAATAAAAACGATGAAATAATTTTATAAAAAAAATAAAATAAATATCAGATAAATTCCTCGGAGACCAACGTTCCAGTTACAATCATGACATGTCTTTCAAAATGAGCATTGGTGAAAACAGTCCTGGAGCGTCTGTATATGATATTATTTTGGAATGCGGTTCCGGCCTTCGTATCACTCAAGCAATCTTTGGACAAGATAACACTTTGCCCTCTGACATGGTGATTATTTTTGTATTTCCATTGGCGTTGTGAATTTTATTTTGAAACGTGTGACATTTATATTATACAGCCGAAAACATTCAAATTCCGTTTGCACGAGAGTCCGGGCTATCGTTGGCAGCCTAAATTGACTACTCGTGAATTTATCAGCGTTTTATCTAATTTGACAGCAATCAAAATACGAGGAACATATTCTGACAGAGGTATGTCTTATTATATATATTTAAATTAATTTAATATATACAAAAAAAAAAAGATTGAATAATTTATAATTTTGGTTTTAAACAGGCGTCGGATTCTTGGACGATTTTTCGTTTCAAACGGCCAAGCGTGGTGCTCCGGGACTACCAGCTAATTGGGTTGAGATGTGTACGTGTCCTGAAGGATATATCGGACAGTTCTGCGAATCGTGTGCACCCGGTTCTCGTCACGAACCTACCAGTGGCGGTCCTTTCTCACCGTGTGTTCCGTGCAACTGTCACGGGCATGCCTCTATTTGCGACGCGGACACAGGTTATTTATTTATGTTTATTCGTGTGTTGCTATATATTTTTTTGCTTTCGGCCAAAAGAAATGTGCTCTGTGTAAAAAAAGTTACCCATGTAGTAATGTATACAATGATTAATTTAGGACGGTGTATTTGTCACCACAACACTGCGGGTGAAAATTGCGACAGGTGTGCAAAAGGATACTATGGCAATGCTCTGCAAGGAAACGCTGACGATTGTAAGCAATGTCCTTGTCCAAACCAAGGAAGCTGTGCTTTAGTGGGAGAGGACACAGTCGTTTGTTTGGACTGTCCCAAAGGATACGGAGGTATTTAAATAAACAGACATTTGCTTGGTTTTTTCCATTCGTATACATTGAGAGTACATTTCCAGGTCCCAGATGTGACGTGTGCAGTGACGGTTACTTTGGCGACCCGACTGGAAAGAACGGACCAATAAGCATGTGTAAGTTGTGCGAATGTAATTCAAACGTCGATCCGAATGCCATTGGAAACTGCAACCGTATGACTGGCGAATGTCTTAAATGTACCTTCAACACGGGAGGGTCGCAGTGTGATCAATGTTTACCGGGTATGCATAATTGTTTTTTTGAAAATTACACCTAAAATTGGTATACTATTCAATATTCATACAATGTTCACATGCGGATTTTAGGATTCTTCGGAGACGCGCTGAGTTCAGAAAAAGGAGACTGTAAACCTTGCAACTGCGATCAATTTGGAACCATTGAAAACGGGTTCGGCCCGTTTGTTTGTGACCAAATCAACGGACAGTGCCAGTGTAAACCGCACGTGACCGGAGTGAATTGTGACGAATGTGAAGTGGGATATTTCAATAAAGCCAGCGGGGAAGTAAGTAAATGAATGAAAATGTTGTTGGTTAAACGTTGAAAAATATAAGGATACATTTTAACTGGATATTATTTTCTCCAGGGCTGTTTATCGTGCGAGTGCAATACAGTAGGCTCTCTCAACACTACTTGTGATGCAGTCAACGGCCAATGTTACTGTCAGCCGGGTATTACTGGTAAAAAGTGTGACGTATGCCAACAATTTCACTACGGATTCTCGACCGAAGGATGTAAACCATGCGATTGTGATTTAGTCGGTTCAGCGTCGCCTCAATGTGATGATACAAGTGGACAATGTCCAGTAGGTTTACAATTATCGTAATGTGTTACTATTAACGTCGGATCGTTATTGATGATTTACGATATTATACTCAACCCACGTATATATGATATGATTCGCTGTTGTTCGGCTGAATATTTAGGAAAAAATTTTCTACTTCTCTATAATAAACATGGGGGTTTCGATTTGAAAACCTAATGTTTGTCTCTAATAATGAAATCTTAAAATATTTAATAACTAGTATAATTATTGTATTTCAGTGTTATGAAAATGTAGAAGGAAGACGTTGTGATCAGTGTAAAGAAAATAAATATGACCGACAAAGGGGCTGTGTGGATTGTGTGCCTTGCTACAATTTAGTTCGGGATGCTGTCGCCACGCAGCGTGAACACTTGAAGAACTTGGAAACAAATTTGAAATTGATCCGTAACACAAAAACTGTTATTACCGATGTAGATTTCGAACAAGAGTTACAGAATTTACAAGAGCACATTGATGAGTTGGACAGAAAGACTAAAATGGCTACTGGCGGTAAGTGTAAAACATTGTAATTTAATTTAAATTCAGCGTGCCGTAATATATTGAACAATTGCGTGTTCGTGTGTTTTACAGGTAATGTTCCAACCAGCGATAAGTTGGAAACTCTCCAGATGAAGATTAAAGAAATCAAAGATCTAATGGCCCAGACGAACAATTTCAAGGCTATAGCCGAAGAAAACTTTGCATTAGCTGAAAAAAATCTCATGTCTATCGAGAAAATGAACGACAATACTGACAATGCGATTAAAAGAGCATCGAACAACATTCTAACTGAAGGAACATTAGCTCTTGAAAAGGCAAGATCAAAGAGTAAAGAACTCGGCCAACAGAGTGACCAAATGTCTGAGATTGCTAGGGAAGCGAGAACATTTGTAGATACGTAAGTGATTTGCCGTACTGCCCGTACTATTCTCGAATACTATTGTGTCACGCGGATTTTACGTTACTATAATTTTTTTAGGAAAGAGGCAGAATTAGATCAATTGAAAGCCAGCGCAGATAAAGCATTCAAGCTGTCCGGTGACGCTTATGAAATCATCAAAATCGCCGTTGGTCAACAGAAAACTATTAGGTATCATTAATAGTATTGATTATTATTGGCTTCATTTTTTTTTTTCGGGGCTTGAAAAAACACATTTTCACAAGCGTTATAAATTAATAACTATGTACGTTTAGTGACGGATTAAGAGACTTGAACACAGAGTTAAACTATGTGAGGGACAAATTGAATGCAACCATTGCACAAGCGAATGACACTCAAGAAATGGTGTCCACTATCAAAAACGAGACGTTGGCTGTGTACCTAGATATTATGGCTCTACATCTACCGGAAATTAATCTAGTTGAATTGAAGCAAACTATTTCTAATCTAAACGCAGAGGTAAGACGATGATTCGGAAAAGAAAACTTATTGTAATGTTAATAAAAATGTAAAAATAATTTTTAATAATATTTTGTTTTTTTCTCCTCGTAGTCTCAGCAGATCAAAAACGACTTAAACATGCAAAGAGAAAACAAAAACATTGAAAACCTTCTAATGGAAGTGGGCGAAGTCTTGAATCAATCGGAACTCTCTTTGGAGCAAGGTGAAATCCAACAGAAAACTAGAGAAAAGTTCATGGCACAAGCAAACGCCTCTTATGAAAAAGCAGACCAAGCTGTAAAATTAGGCATCAGAATTAAGGAAGAAGCTCAACTGACATTGAATACACTCCGAGGTGAGAATTCGGTAAGCGAAAATAGTTTTAATGGATGGATTTAATTGAATTGAAAATTTTTTTTAGCTTTCGATAAACAAGTACAAGATAGCAAAAAAAATGCCAAGGAGGCTTTAGAACGAGTTCCTGAAATTAAAGAGTTGATACAAGAGGCTGATGAGAAGACCAAACGAGCCCAAGAAGCATTAGCCGGAGCTGAGATAAGTGCAATAAATGCTAAAGACACTGCACAACAAGCACAAACTACATTCGCCAAACAAGCAGCAGAGGTATATTTAAAAGAAATTTTCGTAGAGCCTATAGATATCACGTCATAATTTTAAAATGTTTCACAATAATAATAGGAGGCGAGTAAAATAAAGAAATCTGCTGAAGAAATGAAGTCGAAAGTCGATCAGTTAAAAGATGAAAGCGGTGGCCTGACAATAAGAGTTAATGAGACTGCGGAACGCTTGAAAATGGTCGAAAGCCAATTTAAAAAGGACGACGAGGAAATAGAGGAGGTAAATTGTTATTTGTTACATGTTTCATAATAACATTCTCATTTAAAGTTTAAATCGTTATTGTAAGTAAATTGTCGCTCATTAAAATAATTGTTGTTTTTAGGCAAAGCTGAAAATTGGCAATGCCAAAACATTAGCGTCCGACGCTAAAAAACTAGTCGACAAAGGATTGAGTGATATCGATAAGATAATAAATGAACTGGAACAGCTCGGTAAAACCGATTTTGGTGAGTAACATAATTTTATTGTCTATCGAGTTCAAACATAGAAATAAAAAAAAAAAAAAAAACACTAAAAATGTATTTTATTTTCAGTTTAAGTTATTAATTTTTACTTAATTCTATCTAAATATTAAACGATTAACTGAAATTAAAATAAGTTTCCCCCCCCTCCCCCGTTTGTCCAAAATTTTATTAAATAAATTACAAGAATTTTACACATTATTAAATTGTTTTATTTTAGATACTGATAAGCTGAAGCAACTGAATGCCGAGTTTGAGTCGATCGAACAAGATCTGAAAAAGGCCGAGTTGGAAAAAAAACTGGACGAAATTCTCGAGGCAAATAATAATCAGGTGAGTTGTAAGATTATATTAAATTATTTAAACTATATGATTCGTTAACAATTAAAACGAATTGTTATTTTGTCTCGTTTCACTCAGACTAATCTGATCAAAGCCTACATCGAGGATATCGACGCGTTGACCAAGGATGTCGAGAACATTGAAGCCATAAAACGATCGCTGCCGAACGGGTGCTGGAAGAAGAACAACATAGAAGGATTGCGCTGAGCGCAAAAAATTGTTCCCACCATCACTCTACGCATTTTACCATATAGTCGTTAATATTAAGTTAGTTATACAAATTTTAAAATACTTAAGTCAATTTCACGTGTTTATAAATAATTACAACACGATATAGTCATAACGATATTACAATTTGTGTCTCGACGTGGTCAAATGTAAAACGACACGTTTGATTGTCGCGACGGGCGCACATTATTTGTAATATTTACTTGTATATTATGATCGATCGCGTATACATGACCGGTACGATATATATTTTTATATTATTCTAGAAATACACCACGTACAATTTTATTATTATTTAAAACGATTTACAAAAAAAAAAAAAAACTACGATTCAACTATTATAAATTCGGTCGTCGATCAATAATGATTTTTGATAATATTCATTCCAGAGTTTTTCCAAGCGAAAACTACAATTTTTTTGTTTTTTAAAGCCTCCTCGAATTTTAGAATAACTTTTAAATGTAAGAATTTTACCTACACGAAAGACTAATGCCGTCTTTGAATAGATTTAGATGATAATAATATTTATATTTTTGTGTAAGATTATTTCAATGTGCCAAAGACCAATATTTTATAATTTATTATATTCTACATAATTATTATTTATATCTTACCTTATATTGAAGCTTTTATTTTATTTTTTTTTCCCCCCATGTAAAATAAACGAACGAAAACAATTATGTGTGTTTGTGTGCGTGTATTTTTTTAAAACGGGTAATGTAATTTTTTTTTTTATTTTCTAGTTAATTTTACAATCGAGTGGGTTAAAGCCATATTGTGGCGTAATAGTCATACTTTTTGTAAAAATGAGTTATATAATATTATTGTGGGCATATCTTTGAAAGGCAAAGTAAGTCTTAACTCAAACTCGTACCACACAAATGCTCGATTTGACCATCCGGGTAGTAATAGTTTCGTCTGGGAATTTATTTTGAGTTTTTTAACAAACCGTTTTGTTTCTCTAATTATACGACTTACACCGCTATGGCTTTAACCCTCTCGATTATATTATTATACAACATATTATTGTTATATTATGATTTCTGTTTTGAAAAAGAAAATTAGCGATTTTATTATTATATATATTCGTGGATTTCACTGGAACGGAATAAACAAGCGCGGCAAAGAAATATTACAACGGAGCGATTGGTCGTTTTTTTATATTTTTAAATTTTCGTTGAAAACCTAAGAAAAAATTGTTGACTCGTTCGATGTACTCGTACTTATCCTCTTTATGTGCGTAGATTATCGCAGACACAAATCAAGCATACGGGGCGGTCTCGTCGTCTCTTTTCGACACACCGCCATGTACAAAAAAAACAAGACGCGATGGTAAATCTCTCAAATCGAATACGTAATATAAATCGGGTGGCGGACGACCGACGACGTACCTCCTGCCGCGAGGTTTTTCAAAGCTGAAAGAAATTGCCGAGCGTACATTATTTTTGATTTTCTTTTCAAAGTAAAACCCGTGCCGTCGTCACTTTTATTTTTCAATTCGAGCATTGTACTCGTATAATGTGAACATCGTTCGTTACAGGCCAGAGCGATGTCAATACACGGATGATTGAAGGGTTTCGCAGTCGCTAAGGCTCGCGGTCGAGCGGAGGGGGACGCAAGGTATAACGACCCGCTGAAAACGCATAACTCATTTATAATTTCACGACGGACAGCCGCGCCCCGCGTGCCTCGTCCCGCACACCGCCCCGCACGACTCGACCGCGCGGCCCCGGCACACGTGTCCTCGTAGTCGCTCGGTCGGCACAGCGGGATCGACGACGACGGGTCGATCGCTCGCGGGTGCGAAATTTTCAATTTTTTCCTTTCCCCGGAGACGTCGAATCGGAAAAACGCTCGCGACCCCCCCGACGTTTTTGGAATTAAAATATACAATCGAAGAGTTCGATCGTTTTGACGCCGTTCGATTGACTCGGTCGGAGCAGCGAATTTTCAGCAACTCCTCACACCGACCGCGGCAGTTTTCCACGGTGTTTTAAACGAGGCGTAAGTCGATTTAGATAAACATTTAATTTTTCATAGTTTCGGGTAAAGTTTTAAGTTTCTTTGGTTTCAAACTTACGAGTTTTTGTTTCAAGTGGTCGACGAGATAAATTGATATGTATTATTTTGTTGCACTACCGTTCAATACCAGCGGCGTAGCCAGGAAGTTGTGGCTCCTGCACATACAAATTTGTATTTATAACCTAATTCGATTGCGCTAGAGTTGCCCTTACCGTCGTCGATTTGATAATACACTTGTGTACTTTAAACCACTCGGATGCGTATTATATTTGATAGTAATTAAAAGATGACTTTACGTTCATTTGAAAAAAAATACGACACCGACGATGTCGCATAAGTCTTATAATTATTATAATACGACAACAATAATTATTATTAGTCAAACGTGAAAATCGTTCGGGGGGGGGGGGGTTTGTAAACCGTTCGAGGGGGCCAAGCCTCCGTAAGTCCGTCTCGATCGGAATCTTACGTTTGCGATTTTTCGTTTTAGTTTTTTCACGTCACATATTGATAGAACAACGAAAATATAAAAGTGGACGACGACGGAAAGATGGCGTTTCGTTGGGGATCGCTCGCAACGCCGCCGCCGCTGCCGTGACGAGTCTCCGCATGGGACGCGCGGTCGTCGGCCCCGTTCGGCCCGACGGTCCGACGAAAATATGAACCTCGGAGAAGCGCGCGTCGCAGATTCGAGTCGACCGGCTCGAGGATCCGGGCACCGAAGGACCTCGGTTGAGCTCGAACGCCGCCGTCGCCCGGGTGAGTCGATATTATAATAATATGTATAATGCAATTATTATAATTCGAATATTTCGAAACGGAGCGGGCACTGTCTTTCGTTTGGAATCGTTTTCCCAAAACGGCGGCGCGTCGATTCAAAATTTGAAAATCCATCGACGTCGATCTGACTTCGGTCTCCTTGCCTGTGCTTTCTTTTCGAAATATTAAAGTAATTGGACAGTAAATAACCGTGACCGCCGCCACAGCGAAATTCGACTACTTTTACGCACTCGCGTCGTATTTCGTACAGATACTATTGTAATTTTCGTCGCTTTCTATATTATATATCCTCGTAGTGGATATTTTACATTTCAAGTAAATTTCATTCACCAAAACAACTGTAGTAAATAAACTAAACCGTAAAATTATTCTACAGTTCAATAAAACATTTTGTAATAATTGTACGTTCCATTAGGTAAAATATTTATACCAGTGCATGTACCTAATTGAGTAGTTATTATTGATTCATCAGATAAAATGAAAAAAAAAAAAACGTGGCATTAATTATTATTATCGTTTCCGAAATTATAAAAAATTATATTTTATAATACACCAAAATTACCTCGGGAAAATACAACGTTACCATGTCGACAAGTACCAATACATAATAAGCACGTTTTATTATTCTTTTGGTTTATATTTTAACCACACGTCGTCGTCGTCGTCGTGTCAATAATCTTTATTGAATAGCAAAAAACGTGTGTACGTGTACATTTATACCGTGTACTGTCAATACGTATACGTTCGATATTGTTTTTTATTCATACATTTGATTTACCCTCGAACAATGTAATATTCTCCAAAATTAACTCTCTCTAAACCGATTGGTAATTTCGTTGGGTTTCGATATAATAATCGTTTTGAGAAATTCAATAGTTTTAAAACGGAAAAGTAAATTCAAATTAATAAGAGTCATGTGATCAATGAATTTTATACGAATTATAAAGATCTGAGTTTCCTCGTCGCTGTGAAATCACGAACGTTTCCATACCGTGGACAACTAACGGACCTAACCTTCCCCTCGATATACCTATTTGAGTGTAAATATAACCGGTAGTTTTGAAATTCAAAAGAAAAAACCGTTTACATTCCGAACGTTTTGATTTCGTTTTTTTAAAATTAAACTCGCGTAATTAAAGTATCGTGAACTGATTAACATTACGATCTACGTGTTTTAAAACCAAAATCGATTTTTACCGGTCGATTCGTTATGAAACGGATCTAAACGTTCGAGTAAAAACCAAATACACCGATTGTTGTGACGGCGGATTTAAAATATCGATGACCAAAGCGATCTCAAAGGGGGAAAATGTTAAAATGCGATAGACTTTCGTGGCGGCGCGGCGGCGGCAACGGGTAATCGTATTTTATGGTTTTATCGTTATGATTAAATTGTCATTTCGTCGTTCACGTCGTCGTCGTCACGAAAGGCTAAATAGTCGAGTGCTTTCGTCCGGCGGTGGTCATGGTCAACGCGACAGGGTCAACTCGACGAAGCGCGCGCCGCGGCCGGAGGGACGGGGACGGTGTCGATTGATTGATATTTCGGACACGCACACGCGGGGTGTTTTTTTACTTTCTCTCTACTTCCCCCCGCGCACAGTAATAATAATAATAACGATATTTTATATATTTCACTCGTTCGCCCAGTGGCGTTTGATTTTTCGCGAATATACCGAAAAAAAAAACCGCGTCGTCGTCGTCGCGTGCTCGTGTACTCGGCGCGGCCTTTGTCGACCCGTAGTTTTCGCGCACGACACGACCGGCACGGCTCGACGGCGATTTTTCTACCGTCGTCGTCGTCGCTATTACGTAATTCACCGGAAACGAGTAACGGCGATAATTTGAATATTATAATATAATATTGTCTATTATATATATATGTCGAACGCCCGCGACCCCGCGGACCACGGCGACGACCGCGACGACGATCGCCGCAGGCGCTCGGTGGCAGTTCAAGTGGTCCTGCAGGACCCGTCCGCGGACGAAACGCAGGTCCCGTACCGCATGGCACCGGTCGAACAACGTCTGCCCGACGGTTTCATCTCGGTCACGTCTCGCAAGTACAGGTGAGACGCCATTCCATTACTATCGTTACAATATACAGTGGATTCCGCTTAATGTGGGCACCGGTTAATATTCGCTCATTGTGGGCAAACAGGTCTGGTCCCAATACAAATGTATATTAACAATGTTAAATAAAACCGTTTAAAAAACTATTATTACCTCCTGGCTTTATTTGTAATAAAATTTATAAAATGTGTAAAATTATTTATAGTAATAATTCGAAGATAATAATAATCGTTTTTCGGGTTCGCCGAAGAGCGGCAACGACGCGTTTTACGCACCCGTATGCTAGTTTTACGCACGCGCATGCACATGTCAGCGATCAGTAACAAACTAAAACGAGTAAAAGAATTTATGCACGAAAAGTACCTCTACGACTTCCAACAATTTGGAACTTCTAGTGGTTCAATTTTCAAAATGAAACAATATTTGAATTCAGAAATGTATTTACTGTGCATCGGTCGGATCACATTTTTCAAAAAGCAATTAGTTAATGAGACATTTGAAATTGAACATATTGAAAATTTTGTAATTTTCAAACTTTTCTTTATCGTGAAAAAAATGCAAAATTTAAAAAAGTGCTCCGACCGATGCACAGCAGAAGTGTTAAGCTTTCCAAAACTGTTTTCAAAATTTCTCTAAGATTATTACAAGTACCGTTTTTTTTGGAAGTCGTAAAGGTCTTTTTGACGAAAAATTGACGTTGCTTTCAATGCCCTTAATATGGGCACTCGATTCGGTTTATGTGGGCAATTTTATTTTATCATAGCGTTAGACATGGGCGTCCCCAGGGGGGATATCCAGGAATAATTTTTACGGCGATTCTCTCATTAAATAGTTACGCGTTTATTAATGTCGGTGCGAACAGCGTATTACATCGTTATGTCATATGAGAAATGACAACAACGTTCGGAGAAAGAAAGTAATAGCGATCACTGAAAAACGTCAATCGGCAGAGGCACGCGCGTAATATAATATGCGAAGTAAATTCAGAATTAATCTGATCATCTATTTTAATATCCGAAAATAATATCGTCTATTTTCACGCTCATCCGACACGTTCGTACCGATTTAATTATTCCATCGCTCAAACCGCGGCGACACTTCTAACCGAGAAATAAAGGGTTACACATTAAAACTACAAATTTTCACAGGAAATTTCAAGAAGTATTGCACGGTAGGAGCGTTTTGGAAAGATGGCTAATCGTCGGCGTGGGTCTGCTGAGTTCCGTCTGTTTCGTGCTCTTTATAATGCGGTTTCGAAACAGTGAGTGGGCAAAAAAAAAATTTTAATAGAAACGCAAAAAAAAAGAAGGAAAATTAACGTCCGCGTATTTTGTGTTTTCCAGGAGTCGCGAGTAAGACCACGTGTCTGAGCGACGAATGTCTAATATCGGGTAAGCGATGACGCGGAAATCATTTTATATTACTATTCGAAAACTTTTTTCTAACTACGTATAATAATATTGTTTTCACAGCGACGACCATAATGCAATCGATGAACACGGCCGTCGACCCGTGTGATGATTTTTTCCAATTCGCGTGCGGCAACTGGCAAAATCAATTTGTCTCGGAATCCGATCAAACCAACTCTTGGTTTGTCGAAAGGACGCGATTCATTTCAATGGAAATAACCAGTAAGTGAATAAATATAATAATATTGAAGGGCGATAATTCAAAACGTGGTATTGCCAAAAATTTAAAAATCGAGATAAACATCGATTCTAATGTAAACAAAACGCGAGGAATTCAAATCTGGCCTTAAATTCAATTTATATCGATTATTTCTATGGAAAAAATCGATTTAAAAACTGCCATTCAATTCAAAACGTGTTATTGCCTGTTTTTATATCAAGTCAAAACGTACTATTGCCATGTTCAAACCAAAACGCTGTATTGCCCATGTTATTGGTATAGGGCAGTGGTTCCCAACCTTTTTTATTCTACGCCCCCCTTTGTATATTTTCGAAACTCTCGCGCCCCCCCCCCCACCTTTTATAACGTGAAAAATATATCACTTTTTTGTGTACTTTACGAAGAAATTATAAAATATCCGGGATGAATTCAATTTTATTGATGATAATAATTATAATTTTTCATATTTTAAAATAAAAATAATTTAATCAATAAAAATTGTATTTCGTAATAACTGCTTGCGCCTCCCCAGCAATGTGTACACGCCCCCCCAGTTTGGGAACCAGTGGTATAGGGTCTCATTTCATGTCATAACAAAACTGCCATTCTACATTATTTAAACTTATAAGTATAACTTTTTTTTATTGAACAATAATAATATGATTAAAAATAATCAATATTATTTCAAATAGTTTATTTTATACCATAGAACACTATGTTCTATTTTTATACCGAAAAAAATAAATTCAAAACGTGATATTACCGGCAGTACCACATTTTGGCCTGTGAATACTTTTTAAAAGTATTAAAACTATGTTTTAAACTCTAAATAGATTTATTTTGACAGCGCCAATCGTTGTTTTGTCATTTTTTACATTTGAATAAGCCAATTCAAAGTGTAAATAATACATGTCATAAGACGCGATATAGATTTTCTTAATTTGTGAACATTTTGATTTTTGGCAATACCACGTTTTGGATTATCGCCCTTCATTTATTATTATTAGAATAATAATAATAAAGCAGTATATATTTTATACGCGCATTGGCGGTGACACGAACGGGCGTAATGACCGGGCTAAACTGAATTTCGGGGTCGAAATCGAAAACGTAGATAAGGGTCGTGCCGGAGAGAGCGATTATAGTAAATTGTTTTCATATTTTTCGCTACGCGATAATAATTATCGCGCTTGGAAAAATTTAAGAAACACTCGTGTTTTCTATAACCCGTCGTCGATAATATTATGTTTTCGCGTAGTTTTTCTGAAAACAACCGTATCATTACGCGTTTTAGATATAATAAAACGATAACCATACGTATTATTATTGAAAATATTTCGTGTCGTAAATAATAATAATTGTCGAGAAAATTCAAAGATATTATACTATTCAAACGAGCAGGTCATGCTCCGGGTGCGAGGCGTACGCCATTAACTCGTTTAAAAACTTTTGAAATATCTTATTATTACGATTATTATTTCGTAGTTTCAATCGGAAACGGTTCGGATAATTTTCCAATTTCTAATTTCAACGAAAACCATCGTGTAGGCATGTTTTTATATAAAATTATATCCTCCCAAACGAATACGTTTCTGCAGTATTAGCAGCCCGTGCCGCGTGTATTATAATACTCACTTCTATTCTCGGAAGTATTTCTCGGTAGAATAAATTTCAATTGATTATCTATTTTCATCGTGTCGTCGTCGTGTTTTCACGTCCATTGTTTCGCGTTTTTTATTATTATTATTATTATTATTATTTTTTTTTTTAATTAAAAGTCGACTAATATATTATTATATCGTCGTTTTTTTTTTTCCAGAGATTTTAGGAGAGTTGGATCGTAAAAACGATCTCGAGTCGGTGAAACAAGCGAGACGTCTTTATAGGACGTGTCTGAACACAGGTAAAAGAAATACGTATAATATATTGCCGGACAGGTGGCGAGACGCATCCCTCTTTCTCCTTCTCGCGCGCTCGCGAACAAAGCGAACGCAACGCAGACGACGGTCGTTACGATCGCTTAGGGGGTTGTAGCAACAATTTATTTGATAAATAATAATAATGACGCTGCACCGCGTGCGTGTAAAAGAGTACCGCCGCCGCCGATTCTGGTCTTCTGGTTTATTACGGGTAATTAAAGTCGGTATTTATGTCCTGCGCATTAAAACCGATTTTTTTCTTCACGAAAATAATCATCAACACTACCGTCGTCGTCGTCGTGATAATTTATCGCGATAACATTAATAACTGTACGTCGCGATCGAATATCGAGACTGCCATCGAAACATAGAATATACAGGGTGCGGAATAAGTCGGTTCCCGCCATCTTGTTATCGAAAAACTGCACTTTGCACTTATAATAATGGCAGCAGGACGTATTATCGGTTCTAGTAATTGCACTGATTGGTGTGTGTTAGTTTGTGTCATTTAGTCAAATTTATTTATTTACTCGCCACGGAAGTCGTCAACGGTAAATTTACAACGGAAGAACGAATCTTTTTACTCGTTTCTTATCTACGGTCGGATGCCGACGATTTTCGCTGACTTTCAGGCACGCTTTCCCTTCTCGTCGTAATGTAACAAAAATGTACAATAAGTTTCTACGAACGGGTTCTGTAGCAGACGCTAATTATTCTCTGTTGTGTCAATATTGAGACACCGACTTATGCCGCACCCCGTATAATATATCGACACGAGAAAATAGACAAAAAACAGCCCGGACGACGAAACGGCTCCTTTTTTCTTATAGAACGACGATTCGTTTTTTATCCCGCGCTGCCCCGACGGTCCTCGAGACCGGTGTCGGGCGTTACCGTCCGAGCGTTTTACACACTGACCGGCGCGCGTGTGCTGCTCTGCTCGCAGAGGTGTTGGACGAAGCGGGATACGAGCCCGTGTACAAGGTCCTGGACAGACTCGGACTTCCGCGGACGTTTCCGGACTTCACGACCGCCGCGTACGCCAACGGCACCCTGTTCAATGTGGCCAGGACGTTGGCCCTGGCTCAACGGTACCTGAGCGCGGACGTCCTGGTGCAGCTGTCCTTGGAACCGGACCCGCTCGCCGATCGAGTATCGCTCTACGTAATTATCCCGATTCGCACGCGAACATTCTCGGGCTCGACGTGATGACAATTAATTGTTATCGAGAATCGAGTGGCTTTTCGTATTGATCGCGGTTGTTGTTTTTTTTTATCGGCCTGTTGCAGTTGGGACCCGCGTCGGGCATCACCTCGCCGCTACCGGAATCGTTAATCTACCGCCGGCGACCGTCGCACGCTGCGAAACCGCCCGACCAGTCGGCCAGGGTCATATTGTTGCTCAAAGTCCGATACATGGTGTCCATCATCAGGGAACTGGTGCCGGACGACGGGGCCAACGCCACTTCGTTGGCCGTGTTGGCACTGAAAATCCTCATAATGGAATCAAACTTGAAGGTCTATTACGATATTGTAATCAGCGCGCGTTTAAAACATGCAGATACGGTGAATTCTCGTCGTGTCGAACGCGTCGACGACGCGCGACGTTTCAAAATCGTTGTTGTTATTTCCAACTGAATCTACCGAAAACTATAGCTCTCGGCGAGACCACACGATTCGAAATAGAATTGGTAATCGATGAAAATACAAATGCGATAAACATCTTTAACAAAACTTCGGCGACTCCGTTTGTTTCACTCGAGATTCGGCATGACGAGAGCTTGCCGCGTCTTTTGCGGAAAACCTTTTTTTCATAACACACGTGTCTACATACGTATATGTTTACAGCAAGAAATAGCCACAGAACAACCGGCCAAAGAATTCACCTTTCAACGCCTGAAAGAATACATGTCTTCCAATCTGTCGGACATTTTAGAAGAGAATCTGGTATAGTTTAATGTTCGGTTGTTATTATTACTCGTATTATTGTTGGATAGTTTTAATTTCATTTGGCACGTTCAAACTATACAAACGACATACTATTAGTTATTTCGTCGACGTGAACGCGTCGGTTATTTATCATTAGTCATTACTAGAGCTGAGGACTTCTTGCACTTAAAAATCTAATAATATGCATGCATTTATGCACTTAAATTAATATGATCTAAACATTATTTTATTTTATTATTTTATCTTATAGGTTATTATAATATTTAATTTTCATCTCCTTTTTTCATCTCCTCGTTTTCATCTCCTTCATCTGGAAATATAAAAAGGTATTTTGTAAAATTAATTTTTATCTCGAATATGTACTAAGTTGACTAAATGTTGTACTACCTAGTACATACCTTTACTATTACATTGAACGACAAGGTATTTCCTTATATTTTCAACTTGAAACGAATGTCGGTTATCTGCTAACAATGTTTTGGATGTTGAGAAAGATCGTTCAACATCTACGGGAGTTAGCGGTGCATATTTAAAAAATAACAATTCATTTGCTTTTAAGTCTTCTGGTAAGCCATCCATTGAAGTGATTTCTCCATTCAATATTTTTGAAATTATATTTAATGTTTTATAGCCATTAATGACTCATTACCTATACCAGTTTAACCCCGAGTTGACACCTTCGTTATTGTGATAACGACGACACGAGGAGTTCGCCATTAGGTTCTTGTAGATTTCGCAATTCAAACGGGAACGCGTTTGCTTCACAGCGTTATCGGTTTTCTCAATCGATTAATATGTTCTTTATTCGTTTGAAATCATTTCGGATTTTGATTCAAATCTATCCGGTATTTAAATTAAATAAACGTTTGGTTTTTTTTTTTTTTCGTTTTTCGTACGGCAGGAGATAATTTCCCTATAGTTTTATCTCAAATATATTTTTAATTTTTAACTAATATTTTTTTTATTTTCATTCTCCGTTGAGTTTACGCGTATATTATATAATATTATTACAAACACGCGATCGGGCCGAACAGCCAACACGTTCACTGGTGGTTTTATTTTCAAAAAAATCCAACAGGAACTCTCGAACATTGCTTTCGAATTCGAAATAATATATTATTATGTTTGCTATTTCGGTAGGGAGTCTCTATAACCGACAAGAGCAGCGCAGTGTCACGCTCGGGGTCACTGGTATCGGGTTTTTTTTCTTTATTTATTTATTTTTTTTTTTTTTTTCTGCAAATCGCTAAAAACTTTTTGCCCGTTCAAAACAGTTCGATTGGCAATCGTATATCGACGCTCTTACCGAAGGGACAAATACCACGTTGACGATGGACGACGCAGTGTTCGTCAGGAATCCGGAATACTTTTTGGAACTACAGTCCCAAATGGCGAACACTCCGTTGGAAGATTTCCGTAAGAACAAAATAATATATTCTATACAAGTATATCGTAATAAACTTATGACTAATAAATCGACGGAATAACTTTGATTTTTTTCCCCGTTACCCGTTCACTTGACGTTGCGATCGTTTTTTTTTTTTTTTTATTTTGCTTGAAAACTTTATCAGTAAATTTAGTGGAAAAAAAAACAAAACAAAACAGTCTGATTCCGAGTCGTATATAATAACTTATATGTGTACTGTGTTATTATTTGTGAGTCGAATAATTAACTTTTTGTTGTTATAGTCGTATTGTTTTTTTTTCTCTCGTCCTAGGGGAGACGCGAAACACAATATTAATTACAACAGAGACCCGTTACGGTTTAAACGAGGTACCAATATCGGTTAAAATAATAATTGTTTTCAAAACATTTTAACGAAAAAAGAACAAAATAAATTAAACTCGTTACAATAGCGAAACAGTTTACAGTTTATTGAACGTTAAATTTTTCCGCGACGACGACGCTTGCTTATCTCGCAGACGTGAAATTAAAATTACTACTAGGCGATTAATCGAATTTTATTTGTTTCATACCACAGAACAACTGATTTGGTGGAAAATCGTTGAAATCTTAACACCACACACTACTACTGTGATGAGAAGACTAAAATTTTCGTTCATCGATTCGGTTATTCCGTCGCTGAGAAAACCTTCCAGGTACGTTTTATCGGTCGTCGTGATTTTCGCGCGTCGACGACGGTATTTCAAAGACCGATTTCAAACGAACTTTCCGTGTCCCCGCAGATCGGAGGTGTGTTTGGAAGTCGCCAAGACGTTTATGACCTTGCCCGTAGCTTACGAGTTTTACGTGCACGACGACATGAGCGTCACTTCGATAAAGGTAACAAACAAAAAATCAACATTCGTTTTTCGAGACGTGAAACCGACGACACTCCTCGACTAGGTCCGTAAAATGCTCAGCCAACTGCAACGGGCGTTTAAGGGCATGATCGAAGAGTCCGACTGGACGGACCGCGCCACGCAGCGAGTGACTTCCGAAAAAGTAGACGCCATCAGAGCGGAAATCGGGTATCCGGATATTTTCAAAACGCCGGACGAGCTCGACCGACTGTACGAACACGTAAGGACGAAAAGGAAAAAGATTTCGAATTACTATATTTCACGACATACATAGTAGAGCCTCGATATTCCGGACGAATTCAGACCGGGCGTCGTCCGGATTACCGGAGGTTTTTCAAGATTACCCACTCGAATGACTAACATTTTTATTTTTGATTCCACCGCCTTAAATATTACGAAAATAATAAAAAAGTGTAGTTACTTTAACATAATGAATTACAAAGAAAAATTCGTATACATAATAATAATAATATGTATAGAACTTCAGTACAGTAGTCGGTGATTTTTACAAAATAGACTTATGCCGTCCGGATTACCGCGTTCACCGGATTATCGGGGGGTCCGGCCTATCGAGCCTTTGTGTAACATTGTGTACGAGTTTGTGTCAATCGAGCGCGAGGTAAACTATTTCGAGTCGTAACCGACTTCCTTTCGAGCGTCACGTTCGTGACTTGTAACGACGGTTTTGTGACCGTTTCGAAAACAACAACAGCGCGAACACAACGGTAATTCGTCGTTTTCATATCAGATAGAAATAAGAGAAGACGAGTATCTCCAGAGCATGTTGGACATAAAGGCTTTCGAAGTGGCCACGGTGTTGCGAGAACTGGGCAAACCCATCGACACGAACCAATCGCTATCGTGAGTATTAGACGTACCAGGAGACTTTCGTCCTCCGTTGCTTAACACCGAATTTTCCCGTTCCAGAACCCTGACGGACCCTCTAGAAGTCAACGCGTTTTACAGTAGAATACATAATTCCATTAGTGAGTGTTTCATCAGTCGATCGTGTATCGGCACAGCCGCATAAAAATCACACATTTTTTTTGTTTTTTCATTATTATTAACATTATCTGCGTAGCGATTCCGGCCGGAATTTTACAAATGCCGTTTTTCTACAAAGGAGTCGAGTAAGTTATGCACACACGTTTTAAACGATAAAATCTCTCGCTCGACTCAAAGTCGAGATGCTCGATATTATTACAATAATATCGCCCCGTCTCTGTGCGTACGTTTTGAAAAAAAAAAAAACCAAAAAAAACCGATTGTATTTTTTATGTCTCTAACAATATATTATAGTATCGTAAACTACGGGGCGATCGGTTCGATTCTCGGGCACGAGATGACGCACGGATTCGACATCGAAGGTAAATAAAAGTAGGGAACGGATTCTAATGCCATAAAAAGTAAGAAAAATGTCCTAAAAAAATACGACTTAATGCCTTGAAAAATGATTAAATATAAAAAATGCCCTAAAAAACTTTAAAAATGTATTTAAAATCAATAAAAACACAATTTTTAATTTGAAACTTATAAAAAAAAACACATTATTATGAAAAATGTATCTTATAAAAAATATTTAAATACAATAAAACCTTCTCTTGTCTTCTCGATATTTCGTAATTTCGTAACATAATAAATATTTATTTTTATCGAAGTTTATCCATTCCTGTATAAAAATGACTTAGAAACATAAAAAAATGCACTTAAAATGTCAAAAAATGCAAAATAAAAGTTACATTTTTTAATTCCTCCATGTATGAAATGAACTTTGTGCTTGGAAAGCAATGTTTTCGGACATTCAGAAAAAAATGCAATTAATTTGCATTCGAATCCGTTACCTAGTAATAAGCGTTAGAACAAAAAAAAAAAAAAAAACCGTCGTAAATCATTGTACCTAATCACTAACCTTGGGCGACTTGGTAAATTAGGTAAAAACTACGACGTCAACGGCAAGAAGACCATGTGGTGGTCGCAGAAAATAATTCGCGAGTACGTGAGACGCGCGCAATGTTTCGTCAGAGAATACGACCAGTTCATGTTGGACAAAAACACTCGTGTACGTTATTGTCTACACGCTCGGCCGGCGCGCGCACGAAATATAATAATATTATGAAAACGCGTTTTTCACAGCTCAACGGCACGCTGACTCTGGCCGAAAACATGGCCGACAACATCGGGCTGAGACAATCGTGGCTGGCGTACAAGATTTATCAGCGCGAGAACGACGTCCGACTTCCGGGGCTGAAAGGATACTCGAACGACCAGTTGTTTTTCTTGGCCTACGCGAACGTGAGTCGCGCAAAGCGTCCGCATTTGCCGCGATAATATATTTAATATTGTTGTTGTCGTCGCCGCCGCCGCAGGTCTGGTGTCACAAGCCGAGCGACGAGTCGTCCGCCCGATTGTCGTCGAACGACGACCACAGTCCGAACAACGTCCGCGTGATGGGCTCGTTGCGAAACAGCCGGGAGTTCGCGGACGTGTGGAAGTGTCCGGCCAACAGTCCCATGAACCCGTCCGAAAAATGCTTCGTCTGGTGAAGAAGCGCATTCAACTATACTTCCTATTTTATCGACAAACAATACAATTTAATATCCGTAATCTAGGCGCGCGCGCGCGCACGAGTCGTTGTTTTTTCTTTATATTATGTTTTTTCTACGCGTACGTGACACCGGTGAAAGTCGCGCGTCCGCTTTCCGTCTGTCTGTTTTTGTTTGTTTTTTGTAATAAATTACCTATTTATAATAATATTATATCGATGTAGTCGACGAGACGTATCCGACCGAGTGGACAAAAAGAGTCTTCGAACTAGTATACTAAGGACACGAGCTCTCGCGTTCGTTTGTCGTCGTTTTCTCGATCGGAATTGCCTGTTTCGATCAAATGATTTCGACACGGAGCCGGCGCGGCGCGGTGGCGGGAAGACGAAGCTGGTTTTCGACATACACTTTGATCATTTGAAACATAATTTCAGATCAGTTTGTGCGTTAGTACACTGAAAAAATGTACTCGAAATGCCAAATCTAAATGATAAAAATAATATACGTTTCCTACAAAACACAGATGAGAAGCGCGAGAGAATTGAAATATTTATTCAAAATCAAAACTGTACTTTTGGAAATGTGTTTTTTTTTCATCTTCTCGTGTCGGGTTTATTGCACGAAAACATTGATCGATTTTCAACAGCCAAAATACTCGTAAATAAATCATTTTTCTAAAATTAACAAGCTAAATATAAAATATTTTCGTTGGCATTCGGTTCATACACTTATACCTATAGGTTTTCCACGACGATTAGTCGTTATACGGTCAAGCCGTTAAAACGACACAGAATAACATAAATACCGTTAATTTTAATAATGCATCAAAAGTGTTAAATTTATGGTTATTTCGAACCCGCCATTTATAATTAAAAAGCTCATAAAAATTATAGTCGAATTATGTGTTTAAATTCGAACAGTTAATTTATTCCATTTACACGAATATTTTCCTCAAACCTAATAATACTCGTGATATTTATCCGCAGTGTTTCTTAACCTTTCGAAACAGTTTTTTTACCCGGTGTAATTTTACATTTTTTCGACTCTGACGGCGGCGTATTCTCCCGGTTTCACGTCATAACGGTCGCAGTCGGACAATGTTTTCGGGAAAAATGTCGCGTATTGGTTTGGAATCCGTACGCTATGGGCGCGCGGAGCATTGAACGATAACGAAACGAGAGGACACTGTCGTAAACGTCTTGGAAAAACGGCGATCAATGAGCCGAAACGACCGCTCGAACTAATGAGCGTTGAAAACGTGAGACGTTCAAAGCGTTTTATGAATAATTAGCCGCCTTGTTCTCGTTAATTAGTTCGATTATTATCAGTTTATAATAATACTCGCGTCTCGACGACGTGAAATTCATTTTCAAACAACGATGACACACCAAATAATATGCCGACCGATGCCGCTATATAGGTGAACGAATGAAAATCGTCAACAAATCAGTAGTACATTGAAACGCAGAGTTTCTTTCCACGGAGATCCTGCAAACGCGACGACTCTAGTTCTATATATTATGTTTTAGAGTTTTTTTTTTTTTAATTTATCCTGGTGCTAAAGTTCTATGCAGTTAAACGGATTTTCAAATGAATTTTAAACGTACTACCCGCAAGGCGCTTGATAATGTAAAGTTTCGTTTCAAAAAAAAAACAACAAAACAAGTCGAGAGAGCTTATCAATCGTTACATCAAAATTATGTAAAGTTAGTCGAGACAGTTTTCAACTGCGAGGTCGAACGATCTTTTTATTCTTTCGCTTGGCAAAGTTATCGATGTAATGTTGCGTAGCAAGAAAACCGCGTTTACAGTTGACGAAAAAAAATTTGAAATTCCTCGTAAGCTATATAGAAACTAAACGATCCTTTTTAATCGATATGAAATATGTCTAGAAAGTAGAGGTTTTTTTTTTCAAAAATAAATTTATAAAATTTGGATTTCGGAAGGAAACAATTCGATTAGTTTTAAAATATGTATTCGCATGCTATGATTTTTAGCGCAGAGTTTTAGTAGTAATAATAAAGAGTAGTAGTAATTTTATTATAAAAATAAAAAAGCGTCCGACGACAATATTTCAAACGGAACAAAAAAGCCATCGGATCGCATTTGTCATCGAAGGAGCTGGGATCGTTACGTGCCCGCATCGTGAAATCTTTTCGGCGAGTTCTCGCGAACGTCGTCGTAAACAAACACGCGAAACTTTCGGTCGGACACGTTGCGACGAGACTTGTTTTTGAACACGCGTAAAAACGTTATCGTAAAAAGTATGTGCACGTCGCGGTCGGGCGAAAAGCTGCTGCGGCACCCGGTGCAGGTAATAAATAACGATAATTTTCGAGAGAAAAAACAAACACGCGCGCGATAAAAAAAACCGACGACGCGCGATGTCGGAATCGTAGCGTCAGGACGACCAGTCGAAAACCGAGAAAATCTCGACGGGCCGCTCGAAACGAGTGTTTGGGCCCGTAATTTTATATTCATATACGATGATGATAAAAATAGTACAAAGATTGGTGTAGAATACAATATTTCACAGGATTAAAATCGGGGCATGTTTTTTGTCTATTTTCGTATTAAAACACTTTGTTGTTGGTTTCATCAAAATTGACCAAATGACGACGAGCGAAAGTTTCGATAAAAACGATTGTCAACAATCATACTGAATTCCTTGAAATTAAATTTAAATGATTTAATGATGTCTGCAAACGTACGGATACAAAAAAAAAAATACTTGAAATTTCATAATAAAATTCCAGTAGTATTGTTGACAAATTCGATCATTTTAATCGAAACTTTCGCTCGTTGTCGTTTGGTCAATTTTGATTTTAGAGCTGTGGTAAAAAGGACCAAATCGACTTGAAAAAATTCGGTCTATCGGAATTTGGTATAAAAAAACACCTGTTGCCGTTTAAAAAAAAAATGCAAGTTGTATTGTGCACATGCGCACACGGAAAGATCTAAAAATGTAAAAATCATCAAGAAATGTGCATTTACGTATTCCCTATCTCCTCCCGAAAACCGCATATCAATCTGATGTCGCTTGACAGAATTCTTATTTAGTGTTACCTTTAAAAAGAAACGCACTGTATATAAAATATAATATAAACTAGATAAACTAGTACTCAACTCCGTGACAATTTCTTAAAATTTTTCAAGTGTGTAGTCGACAAATAAAGCGCTGCTCGTGACGACGTACGTACGGTCTCGGCCGCGGACGAAATCGAAAACGAAAACGTTCACTGTACATTTTGGTATATTTTTCTTAAATCTATTGAACAGAATATACTTAATAAATTAAATAGGTATTCTACTCTAAAATGGTAATTACAGAATTTTTTTTTTAACGAATTCGTTTTCTTCAGAATATAATATAATAATAATAATAATAATAATAATATATAAGTAACTAAAGTAGAAAAAAAAAAAAAAAAAACAATAGGTAGGTACAACGTTTCGAATCAGGTAGGTAGGTACCGCGCGTCTCATCACACCTACGCATTAATATATATATATTGGCTATATTATTATAATATAATAATTATTCATAGAATTTTTCCGCGAAAAACAAAAGGTATATATTTATATCATATTATATATCACTGTACATTGAGCGTTTTCGAACAAATAGTATTGTTTATGCGCATAAATATTATATAAATATAAATATATTATATTATATTATATTGTATAATAATAATAATATACGTACGCTTGAGAAAAATAAAATCGTTTTACATTAAAAAAAAAAAAAAAAAATAAAAACCAAAGTCACGAGAAAGAAAGAAAGAAAGAAAATGAAAAAAAAGGTTATTCGTACACGTTCTTTTTTTTTTCAATTAATTCGGCGTCAAAGTACGAGCGAGCGAATAATATTATAATAATTTTACTCGTTTATTATTATAAATTATTATCACATAAATATTATTATATTGTATATTTTATATTACAAAACGAATTTTTTGGTTTTTTTTTTTTTTTTTTTTTTTTTTTTTTTCATTTAATAATATACATTAGTCAGCCTTCGTACACAAAAAAAAAAAAAAAGAAAAAAAAAAAACAATAAGAATAAACAACAACAACAACAACAATCGTCGCGGGGGAATGTTGCGCGCGTTGACGTCCCGAGGGGGAGGAAGACATATTATTATATTCGTAGTTTTATTATTTTTATTTTTTTTTTATTGACATGGCACTTATACACTTATACTTATAGAAACGGAGAAAGGGAAACAAAACCAAACGATCATTAGGATGAAATTCTGTAGCCTTCGGCAGCTCACGGGAGGGGGTGGTAGTACGCGTTATGCTGTTTGTTGACGATTTCGGGCGAAGCTCAAAAATACCTGGAAAAAAAAAATTGAAGAAATCCGTGGTCACGCGCGCGAGAGTCCACTCCGATAAAACACCCTTTAGATCATAGGTTCTTAACCGGGGGTTCATGGACCCCTGGGGGGTCCGTAGATGGTTACTCGGGGGTCCACGGGGTGGCTGTGAGTTTTTTTTTTAAAACAATCCAAAAATAAATTTTTTTTGAAATCAATTCATAGGTAATATTATATAGTCTCGTATTATCATTAAAAGAATAATTTTAAATAAAAATTATATTAATTTTTTTTAGAAGGGGCCGGTGGTCCGTGATTATATTTTATACTTCAAAGGGGTCCATGGCCCAGAAAAGGTTAAGAACCTAGTATGCTCTTTAGATGATTAGATAGGTACCTGTTCTAAACTAGTCTGTGTGATTGCATAATCGTCGATAATCAATTCTTTTTTGGCTTGTTCCATTTGAGCAAAAGCGAATGAACACGGATACTTCTTGGGAATTTGGAACAGCGCTGTGATTTCGAATTCTTCTCGCAAGCTGGCGCCTAGAAATTGACGAAAAAAAAATAAATACGTCATTTATTACCTCGTACCTATTATTATTACTATATTGTTTAAACGATTATTGGGGAAATTTTGTCGAAAATCGTGTCGTGAAGTCGAGTCGACGTCCGACGGTCCAGTGGCGTAAAGAAAAAAAGACGTTTGACGGGCGATCGATTGATTGGCGAATCGGTGTTTTAAATTTCAAACCGATCGTGAGTGAAGAAGGATAGGCGAATCAATTTCTATTTCTATTTTTTATAAAAACGTATGAATTTTTAGTTACGAAAAGTGTAGATTTTCGACGTTTCGTCAACGTTTGAAATTAAAAGCGGATTTTTGCTATTTTCGTGTGAAAATAAGAACAATATAATATTTATATGAAAACTGAAAAATGTCAAGTGTCTTATACGCTAAATATCTATGAAATACTGTAAATACAGTAAGTATTCGGTAAACGTTTCGCCTATAAACGGCGGGAAAGAGTGAAAATAATATTTTGAAAATTTTACCGTCTCTAGAGAATTATAGTGTAAATATTCAGAGAACATTTCCAACGGTTTTTGAGTTACGACGACGATAAGATAAAAAAAAAAAAACATTTCGGTCGAAAACCGGCGCGTCACGGTAAACGTTGACGACGTTTTTCCGTCGGTTTTTCGCAATTATTCGGAGATAATTATTATTACTCGAATCAGAGAAAATTATTTTCTACCAGAAAACTCCATCACTGGAGTTGGCGATCGAGTCGAAAGCGAGTAAACGTTTATATCGCTTACCTTCGAAGGATCTCAGCACGTAATCTTTGGCCGCGTCGTTGTTGTCCGAATGGAATTTGATGTGTAGCTGATATCCGATGGAGAATTTGTTTTTCAAGTGCTGTACAGATCCGATGCAGCACAGGCGGCCGTCTACCATAATGGCGAGACGAGTACACAGAGCTTCGCATTCTTCGAGACTGTCGAACGCGATAAAAAATTAAATGTTAAACGTTAGACAATCGTTGTTTATTATTAATAATTTATTAATAAGCGTAAGGCACGGCGTTTTCTCATTTCTCTTGTCTTTTACTCGTTAAAATATATTTCAAAATACCGACGTATATCATGACTACTGTGGGTCGCGTTACAATACGTTTTCTTCAAAACACGTACGTTTTTTTGTATAAATAATATTCAAAATTAAATTGGATTATATTTACTTGTTCTCGAATAACTACGGACAAACGGTTAAATAAAAAGTCGATTTCTGCGGAAACCCAACGTGACAGAGCAATCGAAATTCTTCGATTTGAAAATTTAAATACGAAATAAAATCCATTCTTTGATATGTATCGTACGTACGGCCAGATATTTTAAATATCTGTAAAAATCATCAGGCACGACAAATATCTCATACAAAGTATTCAATTTCAAATTTTTCAATTTTTTTCAACTCTTTTTATTATTTTTTTTATTTTTTAGCGACTTACACTGACATATTGTATGGCATGCAAACAATTTTATGCTATACATTCATTGTTTAATATATTAAAAAATTAAAAAACGTACTATTTTATTTTAAGGTCGTGTTCCGCGAAAATCTAATGAAATGTTAAGTGTTCCGTTATTCGAAAAAAGTTAAAGGTTCTCGACCTTTTTGTATAACCACGCACACAGTTTAAATATTTTCACGTATCACTCGATAACCATTTTCTTTGGCTCGTCGAAAACTTAAACACGTAATAACGCGTTATTGTTTTACACGTGTGGAATTTATGTTTTATTCGGCAACTACAAATCGAGATTTTCTACCATCACCGAGATGGCTTTTGGAAAAAAAAAAACCGTTGCGACGGCGTTGTGTTTTTACGAATATTATTTATCGCTCACCTGTGCGACGTGATGAAAACGCATTTGCCGCGGTCCCTCTCCTCGCTCACCGTGTCCCAGAGGTGTTTCCGGGCCGCGGGGTCGAGGCCGGACGTGGGCTCGTCCAAGAACAATACGGACGGGTCGCCGATCATGGCTATCGCCGTGCTGAGCTTTCTCTTGTTTCCGCCACTGGGGGAAAAAAAAAAAAAAAAAAAAAACGACACGCGAGATTACTAACGGCGAAACGACGAGACGCGCGACGGGACGCGAATACTCGCGCCGACCAGGCCGGACCGAGACGATTTTTACCTGTAATATTTGGCTTGCGAGTTCAAATGGGTCATGAATCCCAATCGCGAGGCCAGGTAGAACGGCACCGCGGACGCTTCTTTGTACGACATGCCGCGGAGTTTGCAGAAGAAATGCAACGTTTCGAAGCCGGTGAGCTCCTCGATGAGACCGTTGAACTGGGGACAGTAGCCGCCCACCTCGTGAATCTGCAAACACACTCGTCGTTATCGTCGTTTTGTTTGGTGCGCGAAATCGTTACAATTAGTCGACGCCCCCCCCCCCCCCCCCCCGTTTCCGCGAGACAAACATAGTGAGGTAGAGGAACACTACTACTTTCGATATTTCCTGTCCGAATATTTTTTTTTCGGACTAAAATCACGTCAATGATATCGCCTTCCGAATACATATATCAAATAGCGATCGTAAATCGTGTTGAAATATTTAAAAACACACATTTTGCCGCCAAATTCGATTATTACACGGTCGATTTCAATGATTTCGTTCATAACGACGCGAATTTTTTGATTTTCATTCTTACGCGCCTCTAATACGTAATAACGCGGAGTCGAAACAAAAAAAATAACGGTACCCGTCATTTTGTCACGCGTATTTTGGCGTATTGTATTTTGTTATTTTAACTTTAAACCATTATCATACGTGTATGGTTTAAAATGATTACAAACACATAAAATATAATAACAATCCCGAGTGAAAGAGGTAGGATACAAAAGACGTGCAGATTTTCGTATTTTTATTATAAAATTTTGGCGAAATTTGATTATTGAAATGTTTATGAAAAAAATACAAGTGCACTTACTCATACACTTGTGTTTCCGAAATTTTTTCGACCAAGACAGACCAACTTGTAAGGAACTTTTACCATAATTCTCAAAAAAACTAAGATTAACTAGATTAACTCTAGAGAATGGTCATATAAATATTCGGTGAAAAATTCAAGTCCCTGTGATCAATAAATTTTAAGTTAAAAAAAAAAGATTTCGTCGAAAACCGGTTGGCCTTTGTTGTCAGTTTTTCACGTACAACTTTTAAACCGTATGGAAATTCGAAAAATGACCTCTTGAAAGTACAAACCAGATACGATTTTCTACCGAAAACTTGTATCGAAGTGGAAAATCGGACCATTTTTTCGAGTACTCGTCGAGTACCGAATAATCGACCGACTAACGAACAAACGGCTCGCTCACCTTTTCCCGGTTGTTGTTGACGTTCACGCCACACACGTAAATGTCGCCGGCGCTGTTTCTTATGTCTCCCGTCAGCATTTTGAACGTAGTGGTCTTCCCGGCTCCGTTTGAACCCAACAGACCGAAACACTCGTTGGCTTTCAGGGCGAGATTCAAACCTTTCACGGCATCTTTTTTCCCGTATTTTTTCCAAACGTTACTATAGAAAAAAAAAGTACACGATAAATACGTTATTTTGCCACAGCGGCGGCGCGGCGGCGGCGCAGAGATAATAATATAATATTGTTATTGTGTACGTGACAGAATTGGGAATTTCGAAAAGGGCTCATATCTGAAAATTAAAATTTTTCAGGAAGTTCAAAAAACTGATTTTCTTTTTAATTTTGTATTTTAACTAACCATTTTTTTTTCTCTCTCTAAAATTACAGACTATTATTTAATGTTATGCTCATGTAATTTAATATTCTTGAAGTGAAATTTTATTGGAAAAGTGAATCATTAAGTTTTCCGAGATGAGTCCTTTTCGAAATTTTTACGAGAACTATAGTGTTTTAAAATTAAAAATACCAATGTTATTGACATAAATTTATACAAAAATATATTTTCTTATACACATGTCCTTTTATTTTTTATAAATTTTAAATATAAAACAAAAAATATAATAAGTGAAAAATTATCTCTCGTTTTTTTCATTTACACATAATATAGACCGATATTTTATGAGTGAAAAGGACCCATATCTGTTTTCTACAATGATAAAAAAAACATCCTATTTTTAAAAACATTTCGAAAAGGACTCATATCACCGAGATGGATGTTTTTTTCATCATTATAGAAAACAGATATGGGTCCTTTTCACTCATAAAATATCGGTCTATATGTGTAAATGAAAAAAACGCGGAAAAACCTATTTTGATATAAACTCGAGATGAGCCCTTTTCGAAATTTACAATTCAATTAATGTTAATTGAAACACAATAATTATTATAATGAAATCTACGTTATGCGCGTACTTTTTATATAAATATGATCGTTTTAGGGTAATCTTTCTTTAGAAAACCTCCGGGTACGCGGAAACGTACTCGAACCGAAAATGATCGACAAACGGAAAGAAAATCAATCGCGTCGCTCGTTACGTGTTTATATAGGTCATAATCAGGGCTCGGGATTTAAAGCACTTAAAATCATTAAAATAAGCGCTTAAAAAGCGCTTAAAAACATCATTATAGGCACTTAAATAAGTATTTAAAAAACTTAAATTTAAGCAAAACTATTTATTAAAAAAAAAAAAACAATTAAATAAAAAATAAATCTTTATCTTTATATTATAAAAAAATTAAACTTCATTTTCAAGACTGAAGATTTGACGGACTACGCGACAACGTAGATAAGATTAGAATTATTTTAAATTTAAATTCAATCAATAACAACTTTGCAGTAGAAAATCATAAAAAAGTATAAAAACTGGTCAAAAAAGCAATAATTATCAGAAAAACTGGAAATAAGCATTTTTTTGAAAAATCACTGAAAAAAGCAAAAAAAAGCACTCTCAAATTTCAAAATTGAACGTGTCGTAACATGACATACACTTCTTTAGCACTCTGCTACATTTTAAGTCAATCCAGAAAAATAAGCAAATGCTTCAAGTCCCGAGCCCTGGTCATAATATAGTCTACGGCTGCTCTAGTGCGCATCGCAACGAAACACTCACTTGAGGTATAGACAGTAATTGTGCGGGTCCGTGCTGTTGACCATGTGTTTCTCGTGCGCCACGTCCGACTCGTAACAGTTCAAGTCGTACTTGTCCTCTTTGACGACCTTCTTGCACACGTGGCTGTAGAGCTTGAGCAGCATGCAGTGGATCTTGTTGCCGTAGAAAATGAGATACTCGCAGGACAGCAGCAGCGACACGCACACGAATCCCAGCCAAAACAGATGCGTCATGTTTCTGCCGATGCCGGGGCTAGTCCAGGACAAGTTGTCGCCGTCCCATCCGAAACAGGAGGCTGAAAAACGGGAAACGCGCGAGCGATTAGAACGACCGGGCGTGTAAATAAGCAGTGGTCTTCGACCGTCGCGGCGGGTCGCGACGATAAGCCTTTTTTTTTTATGTATTATAATATCTGTTCGTATGAATTCCGTACACTTACTCGATTGATAACGATTAAATAATCTACCTGCTAAAGTGTAATAATTGTTATTCGTTCGGTTATAAAATATGTACTGCTATACGGAGCGATTTTATTTTTCGCGCAAAAAAAAATGGGTCGCTAGTCCTAAAGGCACTGGCGCGTAAAGGACAATGATAATAATTACAGTTCTTTGAGAAATCGCAAATCTCGTTGTACTCGTGCGACGAGTATATGTTCTTCAAGCCGTTGCCCAGCGCGTAGTGCGGGAAGAATATCATCACGCTGTCGATGAATTTCGACTGGTCTCTCAGGCACAGCGGCTGCATGTCCAAAATGAGCACCAACATGAAGCTCATGGCACCTGCGCAACATTTTTACGATTAGTCGATGACGACGCGACGACGTTTGATTTTTTTTTTTTGTTTTCCGTTTGCTTACCGGTCATCACGCTAAACATGGATATCCTGGTGAAACTGGTCGACGGATTGAGGAACATGAACGAAAAGAGACTCATCAGCGGCAGCGTCGCCCACGAGAAAGCCACCAACAGGCTCATCATCAACCCTGCGCAGAAGAAAGCGAACTATTACAACTAGTGTTGCACAACGATATGTTTTCAATTATCGATATCGAATCACATATTATATCGATATCGATATCAATATATGATATAACGATATAATTTATAAATCTAAAAACATTAAACAATATAATAAATTATTATTTATTATTTTATAAATTATTAATACTGAAATAATTTATTTACGAATATATATTTTGGAATTGTAGACATTAAAAAAATTGTATTGTTTATTATTGATAATAAAGCTCCAGGCCTCCAGGTAATGGCACTAACTTTAAATCACTCATAATTATTAATTAATTTCAGTACCTAGTGAATAAAATACACTGAGAAACACTTGATACTAAAATTGACATAGACGATCGACGGAAATAACGAGACTGAAATTGTATTGCGATACAATATGTTCATTACGAGGGCTTTATCGTTTTAGTATTGCTTATCGTATAATATTTATCGTTCTTTGATATTGATTTACTGTCAAAACTTAAATAAATAGAAAATAGAAAATAGAATGAATCGATTATCGATGTACTTTCAATAAATTAGTCACATCGATATCGGTAAAATGGTTCGATACCGATATCGAAATACGATATCAATGTGCATCACTAATTACAACCCTTGTTGCCAAACATATCGAGTCACGAGCGTCCGATTTTATTACGCGGTCGAGTAAATATTTATAATATTATAAAGTGTAATATTATAGTGAGGATTTTTAAATCGACGTTAAAACAAAACACAACCTGCAGGTTATTCGGAACGAGCGCGCGCGCGCGCGCGTTCAAACGTCAGAAATCGATCGGACACGTCACAGATTTCGCGTTTTACGAAATCGACGCGTAAATCCGTACACGTCGAAGGGTTGTGTGAAGGCCACGTCGAAATTACCTACTCGCGCTCGTCGTGAAAATGAAAATGAAAATGAAAAAAACCCCTCGTCGTCAGAGAAAACGCGGCAGGTACCCCACCCCACTACTCACCCATTTGTTTCAAATTCGAGTATCCCGGGTCGCCGTGCCAGTAGAGCAGCGCTAGGATGGAGAATATCACGGTCAGGTAGCTTATCCAGTCCCACAGCAGTGACGCGCCCCAGTAGGCCAGCGGTTTGACGCCGGCGATCTGTTGCATGTGCTTGGCCCCGCTCTGCCGTTCGTTGACCGCGAACAACACGTACACGGCGCACACGAACGCCTGGGAAATGGCGCAGTTGAACGCCACCTGGTAGCCCAGATTGCTGCCTCCGGTCAGTTTCATCAGCTGGAAAAGCGCGAGAATAGTAGCATGTCGTACGACACGGGGTAGTAGGTTGTAGAGTTTTTTCAAAGGGCGCGAGACGTATTTTACATTCCGGACGAAAATTGTAATTTTGGTACTCGGTGCTGTCGTCTAGAGGTGGATTTCTGGGACCACACTCAACGCGATCGAGGAAAACTCACGAAAAACGTGTAAAAAGTGTGTCGGAGGGGTTGTTTCGCTAATCGACGGACTTCTTACGATAACACGATCTCGTCACGTGTCGGCCGATCCCGATCGTTTTGTAAAAATAACGGTACAAACAATATCGTTAGAAACGGGGGCTGATTTATACGCCGAACAATTCAAATTGAAAGTCACTCGTTTCAGCCACTGTGCCCGGATGCATTTTTTTCTTCGATGTTTATCACAGAGCGTTTTTAAATTGTAAATGCACGCGCGGTTTTTCTTAACCTATCGGTTGGATTACGTCATAATACAGTCGATTCGCGATAACTCGGAACCTCGATAACTCGAAGAACTCGACAACTCGATTTTTTTTTTAATTCCCCTAGAAATTATAATAACACTCAGTGTATTATTAAGGCTTGTTAACTCGAATATAAAATTGTGATGAATAGCTTAGTCGAAGTATATTTTTATATCTGCTATAATCTGGATATTCTGGGTATTTCATGATAATTGTGTTTATTATAATATTATTGTATATTATAACCAAGCAACGTCATCATTACAAACTGTTGGACAATTTGTTGAACCTGTCGAAGGCGTGTGGATACTTCTATTTTCGAATCCATAGGCAAATTAGAAGATTTTGTCAATAAACAGCCGAAAAACCAAAAATTAATAACAAATTATTTTTCTACTGTATCTCATAAATAATACATAATAATATGTACATACTTATAATTTCATTATATTAATTTTTTTAATTTTATTTAGTTTTTGTATAGGATTTATGTATAAAAATAAATGTATTATGTATTTGTCATGACGTTTTTATCGTAGAATTTTAAAATTATATTTTATTTTGGATAAATTCGAGTTAGGTATCTCGAATAATACATAATATCTCGAGGTGAATGTTTATCGCCCTTCAACTTCGAGTTATCGCCACTCGACTGTACGAGTATATGATTATAACGCGTCAAAGACGCCGATGCGTGCTTAGAAGACGTGTAATAAATCGCATCTCGTCGCGTTCGTTTGAAAATATAATATCGTGCGTTTCCGCGACGGGTTTCTCACCTTGTCCGCCCCCTGGTACGGCATGGGGTGGTTGACTATCCGTATCCCGTAGTCGTCCCCTTTGTACGACTTGAGTATGGTGTTGTGGACCATGTTCAACGTGAGCGGCGGCCCGTGGTACGGTTGATTGTTGAAGAACGCCGTGATCTTGTCGTTTTCGAACACCGCGCCCACGATGTACTTTTGCGTGAACGGCGATATCTTGTGCACGGCCTGCGGGAAAACAAACGGGTCCGGCGGTTAGACGCCGCGGCGGGAAAACGACGGCCGAGAAAACACTCACCACCCCGAGCAGAAAGTCCTCGAAAGCGCTGACGTTGTGCTGGTCGTTGAGATTCAGCACCGGGTTGGGCGCGCACGTTTGCATGTACCAATCGTAGTAGTTGCGGATCCGGGTGTCGTTGACTTGGCTCATCATCACGGTGCTCACGGGTTCCCAGTAGCTCTGTAACAAAACGTCAGTAATCGCTTGTCCGCCGGCCGGCCGGCGTCCGGTCGTCGCTTACCGCTAGGCTGGCCTCCAGGGCCGGCAAGTCCTTCATGCCCTGCCAGGCGTTGACGACCAGCAACGCCAACAGTATGAAGAACAGCGTCAATATGATCTGCAGGGAGTGCATGATCAGAGAACGGTACGACTGCAGGCATTTCTTTTCCATAATGGCTCCGACTTGGATCATGAACAATTTCCATCCTTTGGCTCCTGAAAAACCACGTAGGCCGGTGTTATATTATTAATACGTGTTGCGCGGCGGATGCGGTCGTACGACGTCTTACTTTCGTTTTTAAAATCGTTGGAATCGCAGTCGCCGTCGTACAACAGACTGTCGAAGCGACTTTTCGCCTCCAACGGTTTTCGGTTCATCAAGTTCATCTCGTAGTCGGACAGTTTCTTGGTGTCCTCTTGGCCGACCCTGCGGGACAACGGGACGACGCGCGTTTTAGTAAAGAAATTATCGCGACGACGACGACGATAATAATATGATTTCCGACGACTCACCTCATGAACACGTCTTGCAGCGAAGTCAACGTTATACCGTACTCTTTGACTCCCAGCGACTGTTTGGTCTGCTCCAGGGCGTTGAGCAAATCCGGGAACAGCGAAGAGTCCTCCAGCTGGTACGTGACTTCCATTACGGTCAGGTTGCTGGGCACGCACAGCGGATAATATTTACGAATGAAATTCGTCACTTTGGCTAAATTAAATCCGATCAAATCTTTTACCACGGTCAAAGTGTAACCGCCACCTGGAAAAAAACGGAAAATACATTTTTTTTTCCGTTTCAAATCGCGTTGTTTCGCGTCGTTATTTCCGTAAAGCGCGTATAGCGGGCGCGCGCACAAAATCATCGCAGTAATTTTAGATCGTTTTCAATTATTATTACGTACTAGCTGAATAACCCGGCTTCGCCCGTGTGCAGTATAACTTTTTATTTTATCAGTTTTTTTCATTTTTACCCCTTTTACCCCTTTTAACTCCGGTAGGTGTCGAATTTCAAAAAATCCTTTCCCATGGGGTCTCCACTATATAAAACGAAACTATCGACAAAATTTAATACCACAAAGCTCCAGTGACTCAGGATTTTTTCCATTTTTACCCTTTTTAACCCCCTTAGGGTTAATTTTCTTAATAATTCTCTCCGTATAAACCATCCTCGTACTTCAAGGAATATTATAAAAAAAGAATTAGCGAAATCGGTTCGGGGGTTGTTGAGTTATGCGCTTACAACACATTTTGCGATTCATTTTTATATATAAGATTATTTTCCCCGACATTAATCGCGAGCAAAACACGCCGCCGCGCCGTACGGAAAATACAACCGCAACTCGCGAGACCGTGTAAACGAAAAAAAATGTTTCTCGACTCGATCAAAAATGTCGTTTTGTTATTTTATGATGTACGCGCGCGTGTTTGTCGATTGTGATTTTGATTATCGAAAGAATAATTCAAGCGATTCCGACCACTTTAAGGGTAATTTTTTATATTTTTCGACGATTAATTTATTTTTCTCGCGAACAATACACGCGGTATACTTAACGTGACCATACGTCCCGCTTTCGAGCTAAGTGTCCCGCTGTCCCCAAAGAACCTAAAAATGTCCCGCTTTAAGAAAAGTCTACTTGTGGTAGGTATTTATTGATCACATATATCACATATATCATACATTTATACAGTTTACGTATACAATTTGATTTTTTTTCAATAAAAAAATTGTTATTTTACCCAAAATTATATTATGGTTTTCTCATTAAAATGTACAGGTGTCCCGCTTTGAAGAAAAAAAATTATGGTCACGTTAGGTATACTACGTATATTTTGGATCGGTTTTTTTTTAGCGTTTGTTCGGAAAACACGTAAACCGTGACGATGTAACGTGCCGAGCACGCACACACGGACGTACACGTCGGTTCGAATTACGGTTTGTTTTTTTTTTTTTCGCTCTCTCACCGTATTCTTTTTTCAACGAAAACGGCGTGCCGACGCAACAGAGAGTGCCGGCTTTCATGATGGCCACGCGGTCGCCCAACAGGTCCGCCTCGTCCATCAAGTGCGTCGTCATCACCATGGTTCTCCCCTTCCGTTCCGATTGCAAAATGTTCCACAGCGTACGCCTGGCCGCCGGATCCATTCCCGACGTGGGCTCGTCCATCAGCACCACCTGAACGACGACGCGATTAATCGACTACGGTCTACTATACCTATATATACGCGACGATTCCGACGTACCTTTGATTTGCCGATCAGGGCTATGGCCACCGACAGTTTTCGTTTCATACCGCCGCTCAGGTGTTTCGACTTGGTGTTGATCATCGGTTCCAGTTCGAATTTCAACGTGTAACTTTCGATTTCCTTCTTCAGTTCGGCATCGCTCAAATCCTTCAACTGTGCGAGCACGTGGGGAGAAAAAAAAACACAGGACAACGGTATATTATTTTAACACAACAACCGCGTGGATACGACGGTATTTATTGACGACGAAATCATACTGACCATTCCGAAAAAGTACAGATGCTCGACCACCGTGAGGTCCGGTATGAGCAGGTTGTACTGCGGACACAGTCCCAACGAGTTTCTAATGGTCTTCATGTGCGTCTTGATGTCGTAGCCCTCGATGAGCGCCGTGCCGGACGTGGGGCTTATCAGCCCGGTCAACATGGACATGGTGGTGGACTTGCCGGCGCCGTTGTGGCCCAGCAAAACAGTGATTTGATTGGGGAATATGTCCAACGACAGCTTGTTGACGACGTTCTTGCCGGGGCTGAAGCTCTTGCTGAGCGACTGGATCTGTATGCCGGACGTCTCGACGGGGCTGTTGCCGCTGTCTTTGTTGTCGAACCAGAACGACGACTGCGAAAACCGTGAGTGACGAACGCGTTTAGGAAAGGGTTAGAGGTATATTATTATGAAAACGCGCGCGCGCGCAAAAAAAACCCACTCTCACCATTAACGGGAAGTACCACGGCGGATGGAATCCGCTGTTTTTCGGGAAAGCCGTCTCCAAGTAAATGGCGATCAGCAGATACAAGACCGTGTCGAACAACAGCATCAGCATGATGTCCATGATGCACATCTTGTCGTCCGGCGACACGGTCACCTTGATGTTTTCCCACGACAGCCCGGTGCCGATGCCTTCGAACATGATGAGACTCTGGAATATGTATCCCAATGCCGTGTTGGGAAACACGGTGGTCGCGAGGATTTCTCTGTTGGTCATGGACGAGTACTTGGGCTGGAAGATCATGAACGGCGCGTAGGTGCCGAACCACAATACGCCGCCGACGGTGGCCGCCGTGTTGGCTGCGAAAAAAATTTTAATAAAATAGAACAAAAAAAAACAAAAAAAATTCCATTACTATATTATACAGCCTCAGCCTCTCCGGGCCGAGCGAGATGTGAGCGGCGCGCGCGCGCGCACGCGTAAATCATTCGAAGGTCTAAATATTTAAGAACGGTCTACACACACACACACACACCGTAATGTACATTTGAAAAATAAATAAAATATTATAATATCGTTATAATATGCGCGTGCGCGCGCGATACACACAACACCTTGACGATATGTTAATGAAACGGTAATATTATTATTAAAGTTATTTTGTTTGCGGAGCGATTTTAGTATTATATTGTTATTATTATCGAGAACGACGAACGATGTCTCTCGTGTTTAATAATATTATTATTTCCGAAGCGCGCGGTCATGTCGTCGTCGTCGTCATATTACTCGTATAGGTGTTGCGCAAAGATCGAAATTAATACTATCCGAATGAAAACCAAGCAGCCCTGTCCCCGGGTAAAGATAGATGCGAAAATCGAATATAGAGAAAATATCACTTCGTTTTAATCGACATAGAAATTGATAATAATATGTCGTTTGCGTCATTCCAATTATTGTTTGCCCGGCTTTTAGTATATTTGAGAAAATAAGTACTATGTGTACTCAACGAACAATAAACACGAAATACAGCTCTGATACAGATCTGGAGCAATATTTATTTATTATAATAAAAAAGCAGGTACGACTAATTATTATTTCGATCGAGTGCTATTTTTATTTCTATCGTTTTAATAGAATATTATGAATACCAAATGTATATTATAATCAGGGCTGTGAATTTAATGCATTTGCATGTTTTTTTTTTGCTACACTTTATAAAAAAAATGGATTCGGCCAAAATTTATTTCGACTTATTTGTTGGTTCAAATACCAAATTTTATTTTGCATATTTTTGCATATTTCATGGGTCAGGGCAGATAAATGCATGTTTTAATAATTTTTTTGTTTAAATGCTTTTTTTTCGTAATATTTAAATGAAAAAAACTATACTAATGAAAAAAATAAAAATAAAAGTTTAATTTTTGTAGTTTTTTTTGCATATTTTGTCAGATTTTAGTCCATATAATATGCATGCATATTTAATAGTTTTTAAGTGCATTAAATTCACAGCCCTGATTATAATAGATGCCACGAATATAGATTCGACAAAAAATACGAATTTAGTTGCAAATACATTGTCTACAGACGAGTGTACGTATTTTTCATGTCTTGGGCGACAACGAGTCACCAAACGTATGTATTATCGAAAATATTTAATCAAGATTAATATTATAGACATCCGTGAGCATTACGGACGACTTACCTTTTTTGAAGCACGCCGATATCAAAAAGCAATACGATATGCTGGCCATCACGTACAGCGTCAATATGGCCATGAGCACCGTGGGATCGGAATACTGGAACACCGCGCCCGACGGCCACCGGAACGTTATGAAAAACACCAATATCAACAGGGGCACTATCCACACGATGAAGCTCTTGAGGTACCACGCGCACGCGTGCAGCCAGTTGTCCAAACCCATGAGCATCATGGCTTCCTGTAAAACGGGGGGTGAGTCATCGTCGTCGCTCAATCATCGTAATATAACGTCCGCGACTTAATAATATATTACCTTCATTTTCTGTTCTTTTTCCGCCGACATCACTTTAATGGTGTTGATGGCCGTGTAGATGTAGCTGAGCAACACCACGGTGGACACGAACGACGTGAGCGCCGGCAACAGCGGGTCTTCGATGTACTTCGGATACGGGAACCTCTGGAGCTGGATTTCCGGAATGTACGGGTCGGGGGCCCAGTAGCGAATGAACGCTTTGGATATCTCGTTTTGCAGGTACAAAAACGACTCCGACAGGTAACCTAGACGAGAGAGAGGGCGAGAGAAAAAAAAAAAGAAAAGTTTTCAACGACCGTACGAAATGCATATTATGATATCATCGCGCAGTGGTTCTGCGTTTATTTTCACCTGGTTCGCCGCCGCTGTATTCCGACTTGTGCCTGGGGCCGAACGTCTGGTACAGCGGAAACATTAAGTAAGTTCGCCAGTTCGCCTCGACCGTGTCGAAACTCATCCAGCTCTTTTTCGTTATCCTCAGGTGACACGGAAACCTCAGCTTGACCTGAAACCAAAACGCGCGGTGTTATTCGCGACTGGGACAGTACCGGCGTTGGGATTTATCTGGATAAACAAATATTTAGCCGTCTTTTATCTCATCTGGATAAAATTTGTCCGTAAAATTGCTTGATATCATATTATTATTTTGGATTAGTTTAGTAGTACCCACTATAACCAATCTTTTTGCAAAGTTTCAAAACTTTCCGATGAAATTCCTCAAAAAATCGATTTATGACTGGACTGTTGTTGCCGCATGAAAAACAATCGGACCGCGAGAAGACAGACGTGCGTGCAGCGAGAAAGCAACATTTTCGAAATTAAACGGCTCCGGATTTCTAGATCTGTTTCGACGGCTCAGTGGGGCAAATGACCATCAAAGTTGGCATTGGTATTTTTAAGACATAAAGCACGTGTTCAAAAAACACTTGGAATTAACTTGGATTGAATTGGGGTTTTTTCGAGGAGCTAGGGAATACTAAAATACACATTTTCTGATCGAATTTTTAAGATTTAAGGCCTGCGCATGCGCAATACAACTTACATTTTTTTAAATGGGAACACCCTTTTTTTCTACATATCCGGATAGATTATTTTTTTTAAAACATTTTTTGTATGAACAGTTTTTTTCTATCTACAAAACTGACCAAGTTAGAGTAAGTCAAAATTTGAATTTTTGCATAATTTTTTTTTAGAGAAATTTTCGCTTATAACCACTGGAAATAATTAAAAAAAAAAAATTATGCAAAACTTCAAATTTTGACTTACTTTAACTTGGTCAGTTTTGTAGATAGAAAAAACTGTTCATACAAAAAATGTTTTAAAAAAAATAATCTATCCGAATATAGAAAATATGTTTTTTTTAATTCGAACAAAAAATCAGTCCAACGACGACGGCCAAATGTTATTTGTAGAATTTAATAATTGTTTGATTTATTCGGTTTTGACACGGTTCGAATCGTCGACTTGAAGTCTTTTATCTTTTCCCAACACCGAGTCCGCGGCGACGAGAAAACCGTTTATTATAGAAAATATACTCACGATCACGTTTTTCGGCAACGTGCCGTTGGGCGTGACGTTGTCGAAACGGACGCCGACCAGGAATTTTTTCATCGCGTTGTCCTGGTTCAACAGGTACTCCATCTGCTCGACGGTGTCGAACGGCTGAACTGAAATGGACAAACCGGATGAATACGCGATTGCGGGTTTCGTCGGAGACGGTACTTACGATTAATGTTCGGGGTGCCGTGGAAAGCGTCGCCCATGATTTTTTCCAATTCCGGGTCGCGCGGAGCCCATGCTATGGCCCATCTACAACAACAACAAATCGTTACAATGTTAATTTCAGCTACCTTGTCAGGCACCTGCCATAATAAAATTAATATTTCCGCGTTCAAGGGTATTGTCGCGGGTCCTTTATTATAGAGACGTCGTCGTTGCCGTCGCCGAAGTAACGATTATTATTGTTATCGTATTATAATATTTGTGTGTTCGTACACAGTTTGATTTTCACCGTCGAGATGCCAATACGATATTATAATGTATAAAGTCATCACGCGCCGGCCGGATTTCATTTCCTCGTATTACCGAACCCATTGTCGCCGCGCGTACGCTTTATTTGCCCCCGGGGGGGGGGGAAGGGGGGAACAACTTGCCGCTGTTATATTGTGAAACCCGGCGTACGCCGCGGGAGACCGACGACGACGACGACGACGACGCGTCATCGGATTTTTCGACGGTACGCGCGATCTCGACAAGATTATTACACTCGGTCCGTATAAACATAATACGATACCGTGTGATAGGATTAATATAACGATAGGATTCGGGACTTTGAGCATTTATTTTGCTCGTGTAATGTGGCAAAACGATTTGTAATAATTGAAGGCCCCGGTGCAATAACGAAATACGTCCGAAATGTGTCAAAAACGAGTTATTTACGATCGGTGCGACAACCGTGAATGTACTGTAAAATATAAACCGAAAACCATTTTTATTCATTCTGTTCGGTGCAAGAACCTGCAGATACGTTTTGGACGTATTCTGTTATTGCGCCTAAAAAAAAAAACCAATATTTAAACATTATGGTAATTATTGTGTTTATTTTATTAAATAGTAATTAAAGTTTGCTAATTATGTTATTATGCAAAATAGATAATATATCGACCAATATCATAATACTTCAACATTTAAATTTTTTTCTAATACACATTGTATAAAAAAAAAAAATGTTTTTCGTGTCTCCTGAAAAATTGTAAACTTAGACGTAAGGAATAACATATTTTATTCAAAAAAAAAATTGCGTTTATTGTTTTTGTTGGGATTTTTTTTTATTTTTAAGTGCTTTTAATGAAGTAAATTTAGTGCCTTTTTCCGATGATTATAAGTGCTACAAGTCCCGAACCCTGGTGACGATAACCGACCACGACTTGTGGGGGCGCTTTACGACAAATCGACGATTTAAAACGAAGAAGATAATATTACTATAATGATGTTGGTTGGAAAACTAACCCGTGTCTGTAAGATTTGATCAACGGCGGCAGATCTAGGGAAAACGGCCTGAATCTGGTGACTTCCGTATACTCCAAGGGCTGCACCCACGATCTGAACAGTACCATCACGCACGCCATAATGGCCGGCAACAGTACCTCTATGAACGACTGGATGGGGTGTCTCCTCTGGATCAGCAAATTCTTCCATAGCAGAAGTTTTAATTTCTTGTAGTCTGTCCACATTACTGCGCTATCGTAGCAGCGGTTAGCCTGTAAAATAACATTTCGAAAATCAAAATCAATACGCACTTGGTTATTTTAGAATCGATCGATTTCGCATTTCGGTTGTTTTTTTTCTAAAATTCACTCGTTTAAGTAGTTAAAATACTGGTGAACAGTAGGTCGGCGGCGGCGGCGGCGGCGGGTATTGATCGCGCGTTATAGACGACGACTACGTAAATAAAACAGTGAAAACAATACGTTTCAATTGCAAACTGGGGACCACTTCAATAAACTGAAAAATAATCGAGCGGTTTTTTTTTTTTTCCGTCAAACTATACGAGTATTATTCCATGACGTTATTTTACAACGCGAACGCGATCGCGCTCTCGTGCGCGTGCGTTTTAAAACGAATACTAGATTGTACAATCTAATTTCACTCGTCGAGACACACTCGAGCACCATTACCGATGTAATATTATAGACACATCCGAGGCGTATATGAAACACTGGCGGTGTGATTGTAAGAAAAAAATAAAAAAAACCACCGAGCTAAAACGAAATTAATCAAAAAAAAATACGGCACGCGCCGGACGACGACGACGACGACGGTTTACGTATATAGACGGAAGTCTACTTTTAACGTGACTTGTGCGGACGAGATCGGATTACCGAATATATTATATTTTCATTCCACGGTTAAGGCGAGGAAATATTAGCCGAACCTGTTCGTTTCACCCCCCCCCCACCCCGCCGTCTCCGGGATACCGTTTGACGTGCGCACAGACTGGGTTTTTATACACGCGGAGATTTCGTCATGTACGTAAACATGTGGACCGACGCGGAAGAGAACAAAAAAAAAAAACAAACCGAATTAATGTGGACCGATCGCGTACGGACGGACGAGAGAACCCGACGATAAATTAATATATAATCAGACGAAAAGGGTGGTCCTCAATCCGACGGTCGTGACGTGCGTGCGTCTGCGGCGCACACTATTATATCATAACGCCAAGAGTGTGTATATATATATATTAACTAGGGCTCGGAAGTTGATGCATTTTGAAATTTTGTTTTTTTGAACGTTTTAGACGATGCTCTTCTGGCCACAAATGTGTTTCATTAAGCATGTGGATCCGAATAACTAATTTTTATTTTGAATTTTTCGGTGTTTTTTACTTTAAAAGTCATTTTTTGACATTTTCGGTCATTTTTACTGATTTCACACTAGTTCACTTCTTCTTATCGTTTCTTGTCGACCATTATGCGCCGACAACTTAAAACTTGGAAATTACCACGGACTAAGATTAATGCCTATTTAATATATTTAATTTCATTTTCAAGGGCATTTTTATGTCATTTCTATGTCATATTTTGATATATTTTTTTTTTTGGTCATTTTTTAATGTTTTTTAGGTCATCAACTTCACAGCCCTAATAATAACATATTATAATAAATTGAACGTCGAGGGGGTAGTGGAGGGGAACGTATAGGAAGGAATGTTATTATTATTATAATATGCGACGACATCGTAAACTCGTTGTTTCGTCGACGGCGTATTCGGATGGAAATGGATTGGTAAAGCGAGTTTGTTTTCTTTGAAACTGTCTGCAGTCCATTCGATTTATCTAAGCTTCGCTGGACGTGAGTTTTAAATAGTACGCGTGATATTTCCGATCACTGGCGAGCCGCGGCGAGCTGACGCGAATGACAATATTATTCTTTTAATATACCGTTTGAAAAAGAAAAACCAAATCAACCGTTACGCGGCATAATATAGTGTGTATACGCGCGACAATGATATCGCGATGCTTTTCGGCGATATGCGCACGGACTGCGATTTACTCGGAATCAAAACGTCTGGGAAAGAAAAAAACCGACGACGTGAAACGGACTTTTTCGAGTCCGTGCGAACGATACCCGTTTTTTTCCTCGCAACAACAACGATTCGTCCCGTTCGACGAGTTGGCCGCGTAATTTTTTTCACCGTCTCGTAGCGATTCGATGAAAAGTCAGTTGGATCAGTTTGATGGTCCGGAGAGCTTTTATTTCGCGATAGTCACGACGACGATTGAATCGCTCTCCTAAACAAAGTATTTTTGCGACTCTTGAACTCTCGCTGTTAAGTGTAATTATTGCACTTGCGCGCGCGATGACGTCGACCGCGGTGTGTCTCGATAATGTCGATCGCGTGTGGTAAGAAAATGGTAAATGTCGCCCGGTCGCGTGCTCTCGGCCGGAGGAGACGACGACGACGCGCGTGCGGACGGAAGGAAATCTAGGACGGTCGATTGAAAAAAAAAAACCCATTAAAACTCTCGAATGCAGATACGCACACGCCTACGCGTCTTTAAAAGCACACGTGTGCGCGTGCGTCACGGCGTATGACAATAGTAATAACGATAATGATAACGACGACGGCATAATAATTACTATCCGCGCACTTGTGACTTTATGGAACACCCATCAATTACACCGACCCGGCCGGCGTTTGGGCCGCGAGGACGAGAGAAAATCCGCCGATTCCAGGTCGCGCGCGCATCGTAATAATTATTATCCGTCGAGAGAGCATTAATCGTATAAAGCGTTTTATTATTTTCATTTCTGACGACGCGCGTTCGGAGACGTTCGAGTGGCCCGATCAAGGTCGCCCTCGGCCGCCGCGCCGGCACACGCTGCGCTCGCGTGTTGTTAAAACAGACGGGGGAAAAAAGGGGAAAAAAATTGAATTTTTAGCCCGCGCCCGAAAAACAATGACGTATTATATTATATACCACGCACGGTATACAAACAGGGCCTGATTAGGGCATAGGCACTGTGCCTAGGGCCTACGAACATTTTAGGGCCTACAAAACTAAAATGTGAGGCTACGATTTTTTCGTATACGGGGAAGAAATATGGAAAATTGAAAATCGTATACAAAAAAGTTGCTGAAATTAAATACTTAAAATATTAATAATAATTATTGAATATATTCAGAGTAAAATGTAAAATGATTTTAGGATGTGTTAAAATTGTTATCAGATATAAAATAAATAATAAAAGTTAAGATTTTTATGTTGTAAATATTTTTGATTTAAAGGCTTAACACTGAGATTCAACACTACCTCTGAACCTCTCCCAAACATAAGGTTTTTTTTCATCGTTTTAATACTGTACACCAGGACCGTAGCGCAATGGGAAATAAATAGGCACTGTGCCTAGGGCCTAGGATAGTGTTAATCCGGGCCTGTATACAACAACACACAACATCATCACTGCGATCCGAACCGACGACGGCGGCGTTCTTTCTCTTTCACTTTCGACCGGCGGCGGCGGCGGCGCGTTATAACTACGGTTTTCGTTGGCCTACTCGTTGTCGTCCGATCAAGGTCACCGGGCGAGCAAGATGGAAAAAAAAATCAAAAAATATCCCCATCGACCATAATAACACCCGGGACGTGGAATTTTACTTCCTCGGTAGTATTAATATTTTAATACCCGATATTATTATGCTGTTGCCGCGTTACATAAGACTTTTAGGAGTCGTGCGCGTTACGTCAGACCGGCGCGCGCGCGGTTATGTCGATCGCCCGTGGACAGTGAAGACGTTTTAAGGACCCCACGTGCATCCGCGCGGCCATCACGACCGGTTTCCGACCGAGTGGTATAATAATAATCGTTACGAATGCACCGGGCGGCCCGCGTGTTATTATTATTATACCGGAAAACGCCGGACTAGCAGCACCGGGCACGATGTTTGTTAAACCCGCGCAACAGGTATATTATAATCGTCGAATAGGATTTGATTTTTTTTTTTTTTCTCTTTCCATTAGCTCCCGCGACCGTACGCGCGCGCCCGTAACCACTCAAGAAGAAGAAGAAGAAGAAATACTAACCAAACTGCGTGGCAGGCTATCGATTAAAAAAGTGAACGCGTCGGTCAGCTGATCGTGTAAAATCTTCGGCTCTTCCGCTTTTAAAACGTTTTAACGATTTTCTTGCGCAACGCGCGCGAACGCGGCGTGTGCGGACGTAACGAGAGTGGCTCTATGGGTTTGCCACTCGGGTCCGCGGATCCGATGACGTTGTGAAAAAATTCAAACGAGCAAAACGAGCGCGGCGGCGATAAACATGCGCCTCGATCGGTTTGTTTCTCCTCGATTATACGACTGTCATTACACTCTATATTATCTGACGATTTCGACGAAAACGCGACGCGCGAAAATCAATACCGACCCGGAGTGCGTCGCCTACTCTCTCTCTCTCTCTCTCGCCTCGTTTTAACCGACGCACGAGTGTCGTTCGTTTTTCAGCAGCCGCCGCGTTTTCAGAATATTCGTTCCGTCCTCTCGAGTGTTCGTCGCTCTCAAAACCCGCTCATATCGAATCACGTTTTTCAACGACAGCCACTCGTATATAAATGTGTAGACACGTTGCGTGTACATTATTTCTATAAATATTACCGTCCGAATCACGCGTTTTACTCGAGAGAATATTATTACCGCGATCGTAACAATATACGAACGTATCGTGAGACGCGTCGACCGTTATGGGACGGTGTTTTTTTTTTTACGTGTTTTACCCCACTCCCCGGTGCGGACGAAAGAGCGGGATTATTACCGATTAAAAAACAAAACTATCCGTAGGAAACGCGGCCGGTACGTAACATTAATGATTATTATTACCGCGAGAGAAAAACGGGTTTTTTCGGTCTTGTCTCGGAATAATAACCGAACGACGCCGCACACGCCTAGCCCACCGGTCCGGGCGTTGTGTAAGCGCTCTAGCTGCTGGTACGACAACGTCTTCCTCGTACGAGCGACGCGTGGACGACGAGTCGACAAACACAATACTCGTATAACGACGCTTATGAACGCTGAGAGTTCGAAAATCTCTGGCAAAGGGTTCGAGAATCTTGCGATTATTCGCTCACGGCCATTGCGGGTCCAGCGCATGTGTGAGCACCGTTTAATTTGTTCTAGTCACCGGTCGACCTTCGCACACACACGCGCGGCTCGAACGAATTTCAAGACGTTTTCGATCGATTCAATGCGACCGACAAATCGCGCGGTCTTGAACCTTTTCGAAACGATACGTTTTTTTTTATTAATATTCTCTCTCTCTCTCTCTCTCGTTCCACTCGAAATCGTTATTTACGACGGACATTCGGCGGCGGCGTCTGTCGGTCGTCGTCGTCGACGGCGATAATTAATCGCGTCGTCGTCACGAGATCTATCTCGTCTCGTAACGTTCGAGATTACATTGAAATACCTATACGATTCGCGCGTGACCTTTGACGCGACGACACGTGACGCCGCGACTCTATTGATTCGCATCGAGATTTCGAGTACTGCACGATCATTTTTCTTCCTATTCGTTTGCTACGTATATTATGTTCTCGTTCTGTCTCTCGTCGTTCGTCCGATACACTTTGAATATTCATTATGGTCTCGTACGCGCATAATACGCGTTACCGCAAAAACATAATAATTGTCGTCCGCTATCAAACCGTTCGATATACGTACACAAGTAATGTGAAATAATATGTCCACCGCGCACTCGCCGTGTACCCGCCGCTCTTATTATTACGTATTACACACGATCGTACGTTATATATAGGCTAGAATGCATAATATATGTAAGAGTCAAAGTAATAGTAATAACTAGGCGTTGTGGTAATAAAAAAACAAACCTATATAATAATAATGCGCGCTCGCGCGGATTATGCCTACACGACCGAACCAGTTTCAAGGCGGAAATGCGTTCACGAGAGATATCGTACCGTTACGAATATATTTTTACAATTTTTACGCGGTAGAAACGCGCGCGTGCGCGCGCGCGAAACAAAAACGGCGGCGTCAAACCGAAATAATAAATATAAAATTGAAAGGAAAAAAAAAACCGCCCCTTTGTCTCCGTTCGCGATGAAAAACATCTCGGCGATTGCGAAATCCGAAACGCGCGCATTTGAATATTATTATTCTTATGATTATCATAATATGTACAATGACGCGGTGAAAAAAAAAAAACTTAACGGCCGTCTAACGGTTTGCAAATTAGTTTGGCAATGGTACGTAATATTATATTATGTATTCGATTATCGATCGGTATTTATGGTCATATTTCGATTTGATTAACGGTCGTCGCCATCGTTTTTTTTTGTTTTTTAAATATGCATACCCGACGTACAAGGCGAACCTTCCGTCCCGTTCATTCAGACATTGGCCCATAACGGCGGCGAGATGACCATTGACCGAGTCGACCGAAATTAAAAATATTCCAAGGTAAGGTCGAATCTAACAGTTTCGGTTGTAAAATGCCATTTTATTTCTATTTACAGTTGGACGATCCGATGATATGAAATTTATCTATCGCCCAAAGCCTCTACTGACAACGAATCCTTGGCGTAACCAAAACGATAGGTATTAATTGTTTCGTATTTGTACTAAACGGGACGGTTTTCCGATGTAAATCGAAAAAGAGAAGACGACTTTTTTTTTGTGCGTAAGCAGAAAGTCGGCGGAGAAAAAACTCGAAGGTAAAAGTCACGCGGAGTAGGAATCGATCGTCGTTGGCTTCTGACAAAATCGAAACGAGTGCGGTAAGAAATGCTCTCTTATCGAGACGGACAGACACGGCGATATCGTCCGAAACACTCGAGTACAGTAGTCTTTACAAAACGATAAACATATTATATTTATTTATATTGTCAATTCGATAATTATGTCAACATTGAAACGTTAAAATAACGCACGAGACCGAGCCGTGTCTCGTATGCGTACGGCCGATCGTGTTTGTCTTAGATACGGTCGGCGAATCGGATTCGCCAAGTTTCCGCGACAAACTTTCGTCGAATTTCATTACGTGTCCGTCGTAATGTTACATTTTATTATTGCATAATAACATGACGGCGAGAGACGTTGCAGTAGCTAGCCCGCCGACAAACCGCATCGCAGTCGACGTGAACAACATGCCACGTACATTATTATACGTAATATGCCGTAACCAGATTAAATAAACCTTATCGGAAATCGAAGAGTGTTCCCTTTGGGGATCCGAGCGCATCGTGTAAAGTTACACCACGATAACGGCGCGCGAAATCGTTTGCTTTTACTCCGGTTACGGCCGAGTATAATGTGCGTTTTGAAAAACCGTAAACCGCGCGTAGAGTAATCTAAAAAGATAAAAAAAAAAACGCCTGCCGACATTATCGATATTATTATTTTTAATCGCCACGGTAATGATATCCAAGTGTCGCGCGATATCGCGGTGAAAATCCGCAGTCTCGGGGCGGCAACATAATATCGTTAAACCGCAATTAAAACGCGTCGTCGTATCGAAACGAACTGTAGATTATCGAAATCGATAAAACGATTCTTTTATGGATACTATAGCGCGCGTTCTCGTGACAGACGTAAAAGTGTTCAGTTAAAACATAATATAATATACGTTATTTTGTAACGCGCTACAGCGCCGCCGCCGCACGAACGTGTACGACCGGACTCGGTTGTATAACAGTTTTTATTCAATCAAATTACGTGTTTTTTTTTTTGAAAGTTTAGGCATTAAAAGCCGACAATTCGATTCAATGTTCAGAACGATGCATATAACGTTAAATATTATTTATTTGTTTCTTCTCTTCTAAACACAATACATTTGGTATTTTGTATTTAATTTCTGTACTCGGGCCGTAATATATAAATAAAAAAGTGTCGGGAGGAAAATAAAAAAAAAAAACTCCAACGACATCCTCGGTCGATCGTGCGGCGCGGCGTGTACAAAATACCGTGCGCGTGGCACGGACGCTCGTTTCGTACGCGAGAATATTTTAAGCGGGCGTGGCGTGTTTTGTTTACAATAATAATGTAACCGAAAATTAGATAAAAGCCGGTCGTTTGCCTTCTCGTATGTATTATGTAGGTGCGCGTGTCATCGTCGCGGAAAACGATTCGACGACCGAGTGTCTATCGACGACGCGACGACGGGCCGATTTCGATTTTATTTATACTAGTTTTACGCGGTGCGTCATTATAACAACGCGAAACGCTGGTTGTGCCGATCCTAGGCCGTCGAACATATGGTCACGTGTCGTAGTATAACTGGGCCATGTACACCCGGGTCCGCTGGCTCGTGGCGAGCGAGCGTTTCCGTCACGACGCAAAACGGTAAAGTCATTTTCGAACGACGACGACGAGCGCAAGGTCGCGCCGCCGCCGCCGCCGACGGAACGCGCATACTAACATTTCACCGTCCGTCCGGAGATTTCAACGCCCCGCGGTATGACGACGACCGGCTGCTTGAAATCCGGACCCTTTGTCAAGGCAATCGTACCGCGAAACCAAGACGTACTGCCGAAGATAACAGCGAAAATACCGCGAAATAAGTTCGCCGAGATTTGGCCCAACAAAACGTGCTATTTATTTTCGTCATTTAATCGTTTTTAACCCAATAATAATATTATAATTTCGCAGGGACGACGGATAATATAGTGAACGAATTTGTTTTTCTTCCGATGAATCGAGTCTAAATCGCATTAGGAACATGATGAAAATGAACTTTTAGTAAAACCATCTCTATAGCTCTACTAAAAAAAAAGCAGGCGATTTGATAAGTTGTTAAGTATAAAGACCGAGACTACACGACGAGACGTAAAAATGTACAATAATTATTTAAACATTTTTCTTACGGTTTTAAATATCGAAGGTTAAAATATTGTTTCGGCCGACATTGAAATCCGACGAAAGATCTTTTTTCAATTAACATACCGTAGTATGCATAATAATTGTTTTCAAATTCGAGTGGAAATATGCATAATATAATATATATTATTATATATACTATCTCGACTCTGTTGAACAAATATTTTTCACGTTTTTGTTTGTATTGATTTGATGAAAGATAATCGAATAAATAACAACGTCTTTATGTTTTTTAATTTTAATATTTAATTATCGCCCAGTATTATTGTGGTATATATTATTATTGTTTGTTGTATCGTAAAATGTCTCGCATAATTCTGAATGCAAATAGTTATGAGTGAAATTATAGAAATACGCGTCATAATCGTCGCGCCGCGCCGTTTAACTGGCTCGAATATTCCGAGTATATGCTCGAAACGTGCCGGCGCAACGGTACGAGAGATTTGAAAATCAATTATTATTATTATCGAAACGAAAAGTCGGCTTTTATACGTATGTACTCGTATATTGTTTTATCCGACGCGCTTAAAAAAAAAAAAAAAAAGAGAAACAAAAAGTCTACTTTTGAATAACATCGAATATTTTTAATATATACTATACTGGCGAATGAAAATGGTAAACGTGCGCCGGAGCTATTGTTTTGTACGGTCATTTAGGACGTAATTGCGAGTTTCCCACGATGCTGAGCGTATCTCATCAATCAAAATATGTAGGTATATGCACGATCACGTGACTGCAATGACTAAATCAAATAACGTACGGTAATTATTGATGACAAGTTTCGGCCCCCTCTACAAATGACCTCCTCTTACGATTCCCGAGACGAATTACTTAAACTAATAACAACAGCATTATAGTGTTTTATCGACGGGAACGCGTTCGTCTTCGTGGGGGACGAGTCGGAGGAAAAACCGCTAAGGTTTTTCCGATTTTGTGCTCGGGATTATTTGATTTCTTACAAAGTCCGCGTCGAACGGATCAACTCGACTTTGTACGCGCAAACGGTGGCCAACACTGCGGCTGTGTGTGTGTTTATGGAGAGCTCGAGTAATTATTATACGCGAGGATATCGGGCTACGAGATCTCCGACTATATGGATATCTAAAGCTTTGTATCAAGGTCGTTTCGCGAGCTATCGAACAAACCAGTGTGGCGAGTGGTTTGCAATATTCGTTAAAACGCGCGCGCGCGCGCGCGTACTATTTAAACGTTACGATAAAATGTCGTGCGAGAGGGAAAAAAATACTAATTTTATTACATCATTTTCCCGTCGAGTGTAATGGCCCAAAAGCAAAGGAACAAAAAAAAAAACTGTCGTCGAAACGAACACTACAGTAGAGATTACGCGGCGAAAACGAAAGAAAACCTTTTCGGAATAACTAGTCGGTTCTCTTGAAACTATTAATAATTATTTACACAAAAAAAAAAAAATCATTATTTAATTCGATCGAAAGGAATGAAATATTTCTGTTTAAACGCTCGTGTCCGCCGCGTATGTGACGTATTATAATATTATTATGTGTGTTATGCGCCATTGTGTTTAAAACGCGGCATGGCGAACTGACATTTAAACGATCTTTTTCCGACATTTATCTTGAAAACAAGTCGCCCGTTCTAGCAATAACAATAATAAAATGTACACAAATATAATTATTATCTCGTTGCGTGCGGCGGCGGCGGCGACGACGATTATTTATTAATTTCATCGATATTGAAATCGATCCGGTCAATATTGATTGTGTTCGGACAATCGTGAAAACGGAAAATCTGACTATAATACGTAATATTATATCGTTACGCCGAGGAAAACGAACGATTCGTAAAAGGTGCGTGTACGAACGGTTTATAATATTTTCACAATCGGTCGCATACTTTTTAGCGCGACGCGCGCGGAATTAGTTTCTTTGTCGGTGCGCCAATTATTATAAAACCGCGCGCCGGACAGACCGATCGGCCGTCTGAAAATCGATAGATCGTATACGATCTGTGCGAAATTCCGCATTCGTTAAACAAACGGGGAAACGTCGTAGTATCAAATACGTACACATAATATCGCCGCGGAGACAATAGCGCGATACGGTGGAAAATAATATCGAAGGACGAAAAGTTCTAGAGAGAGTGGCCGCCGAAAATCGCTCGGAGGAGATGGCGCGCGCGAATCGAGGACAAGTCGCGGCGGCCGCGAGCGCGATATTATTGTGACTGACGCGGTCTCTCGATCCACTCGGTATTGTAGTCAAAGGCTAATGTCAGGGCCGTCCGGCTCGTCGTCGACACTCGCGCATAATATTAAAAAACGATACTGTTGCTCAACACGCGCGCGCGTATTTTTTTGTCGTTCGGCGAGTTTCCCCGAACGTCAATGAACGTTATTTATACGCGTAATATAACGCCCGAAAAGTCTAAGGTTATAAACACGCTCGTATGGGTTCTCGCGATCTTTATAAATCATATTTTATCCGTTTCAAAAATCGACCGTTTCGTCATTGTGAATAAATTCACCGATCGAACTGTAATCGTTTTCTCTCTCTCTGTCCGTGGTAGTTCCTACCGCAATGTAATATTATTTGTATTATTTTTGCTGATACGAAACGGCAGTGTATACGCATGTTAAAGTTCAAAAGAGACATGTTTCGTGCGGCTGATTGATGTGTCAAGACACATCGGCGAGTACGTGTCGACGCGTGATAAAAAAAAATTACAGTAACTTTAGGTCAAACGTATTACGACGCCAAGACCATAATAATAATTGACTGTTCGATAAATCGCGAGCGACAATCCAATAATGTGTTCGAGAACAAACGAAACTAACGAACGTTCGTAATATTTATTATCAATGTTCGTAAAAAAAAATCAAACTCCGCAAAATAACTCGAGTTCGAATCGATTCGCGTATCTACTCGTAAAGGAAAATTATAAGCTATATAATGATTTGATTTTACGCACAAAACGTAATAAATATTATTGATCGCGGCGAATAATAAATACGTAATTATCGCACGGACGTTTCTATAATAAATTGTTATCTATGAAAACGATATTTTATAATACGTGTCTCCGGTTACCTGGCGAGTTATTTGTGTGAACGTATTACCGTCGTCGGCTTGTATGGGAAATAAACGTAAAAAAAAAGAAAAGAAGGAGCGTTTTCAAAGTCACCACCCGGCAGGACGATTTACCACGCTCCGATTTCGTCGTTTTGTTTATATTTTGATAAATAATAACGACTTCGAGGAAAGAGGAAGAGAAATAGAAAAAAAAAAAACGTCGTCGTCTCCGAACAACCCGATGACCCTATTCGCCCGGTCGCCGCGGGATTAGTTTGCCGAACACGTACGACGTTTATGTGATGTTTTTTTTATAACAGATACCCGGTGACGACAGAAACGTTCGCCTAGAAAACACACAGTATTTATTTTCATATTATTTTGCGTCATCGGCGACGATTACTACTGGGGAGAAAACTCGCGTGCAGGGCCCAAAGAGTTACGTATCTTGGTTTACAATCGATTGCACTTGAACTTTAAATGAGGTGTTTAATATTACATAATATTTTATTTATTCATATCTGATCCGGTGAGATATATTTTATTCGAAAACAATATAGTAATGACAACATGTCATCGGCCTCGGCATTAAATTTAATATTTTGATACCTGAGAACTCGAAGCCTCTCGTGGTAGCGCGCATGTGTACGGCTGAAATACGCGGTCGGTCAAAGGTAAAATAAATCAGACACCGCGAGAATGGGCGGCGGGGGGGGGGAAACGATTTATTTAAACGACGCGCGTTTAAAATAAATACCCGGTGTTGTACACCGATTTAATTTATTTTTTTCTGATTATTGTAATCATTATATTATATTACGGGTAACAGGACGACGTTTTTCGTTTCCAAACTATTATGTCCGCGAGTTTGAATATTTACTCTAATCGGCGTAGTACTGGTTTGTTTTTTTTTTTTTTACTATCTTTTTCTCACGAAATTATCGAATCAATTTGTAAACGGAAATTATTTCAGACGATGTATTTTTTCCCTTCAAATCTACCGTATGTTTTTTTTATTTTATTTTTTTTCTACGAAATATTATTTATACGTTTTAACAGAGCGTACGCGCACATTTCGACTTTACCGCGACGCGTCGTATTGGATAATTTGAACATACGTAGTCGTCATGTAAAAATAAAGTAATTATTTAAATGCTCCGAAACAATGCAAACAAGCTCTCGTTTTATTTTATATTTACGATACCAGAAAGCCTGTTTATATACTCGATTTATAATGATAATTATCGTATTCCGTCGTCGTCGCCGCCATGTGGAAGATAATTATTATTATTATTATTAAGTAGGTGATAAAAAAGAAAAGAAAAGAAAAAAATTAAACACAATAATTCGTTTTAATAATTAGATTAGGGTTTATTTTATTTTTTTTTTGTTTTGTTTTTTTTTTTTTCTCTCTCTAGGTTTCATTTACATATTTAACATCGAAAGGTTATCAAACCAAATAGTTTCAGTTTAATTCATCTCGGAGAGAATAAAAACACGTCGACGCTTGTTTAAAATACGTGTGCGTATTAATGTTGGTGATAATATTCCTCTCGAACCGATTAATTGAACGGTTTGAAATATCAGTTAAATAAAACACATCGGTTTGATTGCTACAGATTAAAATCGCTCAATGACCTCGTGCAAAGCAGAAACGTCAACCGGTCTCGTACATATTATTATATTTTATTCTTTAATGCGTTCTCGAAACGACGAAGACGTTAAGATTAAAACATAATAATCGAACGAAAAAATTATTATATTATAAACTATGTCCCGCGAGCAACTCGAATCGGAGTTTAATAACATAATATAATATACTAAAACATGCAACGGCGGAGTATTCGATAGTGTTTTGTTTTTGTTTTTTTTTTTTTCGTTTTTTTTTTAACAATAAAAATAAAAAATAACGAACCATAACGTTAATCACGTTAATAGACCATTTATTTAGCAATTTTCTAAAATTTTCTCAAAGAACGTATTAATGTGCGCTTCTCGAACAATATACGTATAATATTATGCGTGTAGTGACGTAGTGTGTGCGCACGCGCGAGTCTATGCGTCACGATGACAAGTCTATAAATTAAAAAGCCAAGGTTTCAAAATGTTCAACCCCAGATAAAAACGATTGGGTTGTTTTTTTTCCCCCGTCCGCGCGTTACAGTTTGTTGTAAAGCTTTGAGAAAACATTCGAGATCGCGTTTTTATCGATGATTGCATAACGAATTTCATAGCAGGGCGTGTGTTTATTATAACAATAATAATTATTACCAACACGCGCGCGCGCGCGCGAGAACGATTCCAATCCGCTGAAAACAAAATACGAAAACGTCGCGACTGAGGTGTCTAGATTTAGATTAACCTCGGTTATCGATCGGGCGAAATGCCATCTGCGACGAGGCAAAACCGTATACAGTACGAAAGCGATGATTCGGTACGGGAAACGATCGGAAAACGGGCGCGATGCGGATGTCAACCGAAATACAGTTGGCGAAGTCTCGAGACGACGAGCCCGCGAGTTTCGAAACCGCCGCCGCCCGTTCGGCAACAGTTGCGGTCGGTTTGGCGCGCCGCCGTTCGAAAACAAGAAAATAATAATATAATAATATTATGTATTTCTCGTTGAAATTTCACGAGACCAGCAGCAGCGCTCGTGCGCGCGACTAACGACCGGCCGGAGCTGATAAAAAGGCAACATATTTAAATGGAGGACGTTCGCGACGACGACAGATAAATACGGATCATATTTAAACACGGTCGCAATTAAACGCGCGACGAAAACTTCGGGTGGCTGGCGAAACGATTAATAATTTGTGTATTACACAAGCAACGCCCGGCAGATATTATTACAATACATATTATAATATTACGCTGTGCGCGGATCGTTCGACGACGTGGCCGTAACGCGCGCGGTCGCCGCCGATGTGCGAGACGAGATTTCCGCGTGGCAAACGCGCGACGTATCATTATTTATTACAAGACGGAAAACCGTTTACATAAGCCGTACGATGACCACGGACCACGAAGTTTCGCGGCGCGTGCTCGGACGTGTGTGTGTGTGTGTGTGCTAAAGCACAACGACGTGTGATAAAAATATTTTATTTACGCAATGCGTTTTATATTGTGACGATAAAGCGCGGCGAGAAGAGAAAACGAACACGTCACGCGCACTGGCACACAATGGTTCGCAAACCGAAGGGTTCTCGTCGATTTCGATGGAAAAAATATGTGTTACACGCACACACGGCGTTCTATTTTTGTTTTTCTTTCTTTCGACACAACAAACGGACGGATCTTTACGACGCTTATCGTGTGGAGAATCGCGCGCGTTATAAACTTGCGAAATGGCATTTTTTTTTACGTACGTTTGTCGATCTTTTATTATCGCCGTACGAGCGCGCGAACGAAAAAGGGTAGTAGTTTTTAGCTTATCTGAGATTTATCGCGTTCGCCCGCACGGTCCGCGCGCGAGGGTACGAACAGGTGACCACGCGTCACTCGACCGAACGTTTGCGCGCGCGCGCTCGCGCGAGTGCGTATGGTGACAGTTAATTGCAGAAAGTGAAGTGGAACGACGCGACACGTTTGGGCCGCGTTAATCGTTTCGGATTTTGGCGAAATCAATAAATTAATGACGTGCACATTAGCATAGTGTGTGGTGCGCGTGCTGCAGTGTAATCGTTTTTACGCAGGCATTCAGCATTTTTAATGAACATCAAAGAGCGATCGCATAGTGAAAGCGTATCGTGTCAAAGTCAAACCGAATAATAATAATATCACAATGGGCGAAAAAGACAACAAAAAAAAAAAAAAACAACAACGACACGTTAACGTTTTATACTGCGTGCTCGAGTAAGTGGTATACACAAAGTATACCGCGTTTTCGTAGCAACGACAGTGACGATCTGTTCGTTCTCGAAAAATATAGTCCCCCCCCGAAGGATGTGTGCTTTTTTCCGTCCCCGACTTTTCCTACCGATTATTAGACGTTCAACGGTCGACGATGTCGACTAGTCGTCGCCTACTATAGTCGCGTACGAGTAAAGAGAAACGTCACGTAATCATAAATACGGTATGCGAGAAAAACGTTACAACGTCTATTACGACAATAATTTTACTCTAAAAAAAAAAAAAATAAATACGACTCTATCGAATATATTCGAGTTCCCCCGCCGCCCCCAGTTCGAGCGGCTATAATATAAACGGTCACGAATAATAATTATCGCGGCGCAGTCGATTATTTACTAAGCTATTAAAACAATATTATCACTCGTTCAATTACATCGAAATACGATTTCACTTATACGACGACGACGACGACGACGACGACGCGTTGTGATTTCGATTTATACGCGCGGTCTTGATTCTCTTCACTGTTATTCGGTCGCGTGTGTTTACGGACTACGTAATATAAACGTATTAAAATATAGCGCGCCGAGTAGGAGCGACTAGGGGGAAAAATTAGCAGACAATGCGGTGGTACCCGACAATAGAGCCGTAACCCGTAAACCGGTTGCCAAATACGCGACGCCGGAGACGAATCTTTGTGATATTCAATGTCTTTGTAATATTGCGGCGCGCGCACAAAACGTTTTGGGAATATTAAAAGACGAAACTCGAATCGGAAGGAAATGATAATAATAATCCGGGCGTACGAATTAAGGACTCGCGGATGGCAATCGTGTCGCGGAGACGTTTTTCGTACGGCGCGCGAAGGTGCAATTTCGTTTTGTTTGCAAAAAAAACACAAACGTATTGATAAAAAAAAAAAATTAAAAAATAAAAAACGAGAGAGAGCCGGGGGAAAAACGGTTAAACGTTTTAGACACGACCGACCCTCGTCGAGACGAGCGCCGCTTAGGGAACACTACAAACGCGTAGTTTATAATAAAAACAGGATAATATAATAATATTTACCTACGAAACCCCGTTAGGTCGATCCAGTCGGCTGAGTGACGGCTGAGTCCGTGTGTTATTCCTGCGTTCGCGCGCGCGACGACGACGAAGCGACCGGTGCTCGCGCGCACTGCGTGAGACGGGGAAAAACGAAATAAAAAATTTACCAAAA